>JAVTVY010041384.1:0-178548 GCA_036873755.1 Hanleya hanleyi | reverse complement strand
GCTAAACAAGTGGAACCCTAAAAATTCAGGACAGATACATGCACGATGTTATTTATTTGGCCCCAATACCATATTTTATACTATTGCATAGAAGAAAAAAAACTAGCTGTGCATGTGTAAAACAACATTTGTGAAAGCCAAAACTTGTATGTCTACCGGGCATTTCTCATGTGGCTCGTCTGGAGCATGGCTATTTCCATGTTCTTCTGCCTTTATACCCAATTATGTTCTATTTAAGTACTCCTAACGGTTACGATGCCCCTATAGGTGTCCGATGACAATATAGGTGCACATTCCAAGTTGAGATCGATAGCTAATTGTAGTACCGGGGGATTCATCAGGGGAGATAATGGATTTAGGATGTGTAGTATTATCAAATTATGTGAGATTGCCGGGGCGATGATGTGGCGGAAGCTGTAAAAATTATCCCGTTAGGATTGCTATTATTGATTATACTCTTAAACAAGTCCGTTGTTTATGATCACTGATCACTGGGTACTTCATAGCGTTGACTGGAGATATAGCAACATTTATCAGTGGCCTGCAAAATGGTTTTCACCTGGAACAAATTTCCAACCAAATTTTTCACCTTTAACCGGGAAGTTCCGTCCCACAGGAATTCAATTTTTGGTCTACGTACGCTACAGCTGGTGAAATCCTATGGAATACACAATCTCATTCTCCCCCTGACTCCCGCTGATTTATTTCCCTAACTTTTCAACAAGTTGACAGATTTCTCTCAAATTTTTCCCGGATAAATATTGCCTCACGTGTACCCGCTTAAAACTAAAGTGTTGAAACTTACTCGTAAAGTGCTGAAATAACCCTTTAAGTGTGTCCACAGGGACTGCCCCTGTGGACACACTTAAAGGGATATTTAGGTAATTTTTCCAAAGATCAATGCCACTGGCCAAGAAATCTATGGTCATAAAGTTCTATTGTTTTTTGCCAGTGGATGTTTGAGGGAAGACGAAATATCCGAAAACAGAACTGAGGTCAAAGGTCAAAGTTCAATATCACAACTTTGGCTCAAAAATCTGGAAATCAACGAAATTCACATTAATGGCTTGAGTGAGTGCACCAGGGATGATATGCCAGGCACTGAAATTGTCAAACGTCAAACAGGACAAAGGTCAAGGTCACATTACCCCTCCATCGCAAAAAATAACTCAGACAATTGTTGGAAACATTGTCTGTACTATTACTCCAGTTCGAGGTTGGGGATTGTACTCAAACTTCAAGATTATCTCATGCGTATGGAAAACATCGAACATCACAATTTTGTTAGTCGAAGCATTAGTAGGAAGCGATGTGTCAGGTACCGAGACTAAAGTCGAACGGTCAACGGTCGTGGTCACTGACCACCAGAAACTCACTGAAACCTGAAAGGCTCGTAGATTTTAGTTACGTTGTCCAATCTGCCGATTATGCTCTTCTTTTACGTAAACAAATATACACGAATTCACTCCAGATTCATCATTCATAAGTCATCCGTCTTCCATAATAAAGGATTTTCGTAGAATCTCCAGCGCTTTAAGGGATAACCGTTGATTGCCAATTCAAATTTTCAAAATAAATTGCGTAATTACATTGACTCGTGGAGAAAATCCAAGAACGTTCAGTCAATCACAGAATTAATGAGAGCGTCCATTGTCGAGTCTATAATCAGAAGATAGCTTTAGCACCAAATCCAAAGAAGCATGAAATGACTGATCAGTGTTTGTGAGACAGAAGTGATCAACTGAGTCACAGACAATGCATCGCAATGTCTCTATCGCCAAGTTATTTTAGCTGACAAATATTCACTTGTCCGGGTCGATGTTCAGTTAGTTATTAAAGTATACCTCATTTGGCTGTGTTCGTGTTAAAGCCAAGAGAGGCGCCCATAATGTCGCTCAAGCCAGCGCTAAGGGCCGTGTGGTCATGGCATTCAAGATGTCCACATGAACACCTACAATAAAAAACGTGACTGGGATACAAATCATATCAGGGATCACTTTTGGTTCTTGTAAGCTTTTTAGAAATATGCAGTCGGTATTCTCGTATCTTGGGGTCATGTGGGGTCATATGACTACTTGTCAGTACTCCTACATAGTTTTTTACCATCATTTTAATGTTGCGTTCAGTTACATGGCGTTCATGCGACCCATACTCCTTAGAGATAATTACGGAATCGCTGTGATCGCTGTATTTTTGCGAAAACTTTGTAACAGATTTCTTTTACTGGACAGGATATGCTTGCCTGTCATATTTATTAACTTTTTATCAACGGCTCAAAATATACAGACACAATTAATAACCGTAATGGTTCAGATATAGAGAAAAGGAACACTTTCAGTGATGTGAACTACACGGCGACCCAAATTGATTCGATCGATATTTTCCCCAATTTCTTGCTTTTGTATATTTTGTCTGCAGAATACCGTCATATTTTCGATCAATAAATGGAATAAATATCTCATTTGTCCCAAGTATCGGCTGAGATTCCTAAATTTAGCGTTGTGGAGATTTTCCTTTGTGAAGACCAACCGTCTGGTCTGCTTTCTTCAACTGCATGCCCCATTATGCTAGTCAAATCCGATCAAACGTAGTCAACCAATCAAACTTGAAGAAATATTTCAAAGGCTTGTAATCACATGAGAAAGTTAGTGTATAATAAGCTTTTGCTACGAGGAGAATTCCAAGGGTGCATTCCATTCTGTCGTCCAATCGATGTGTAAGCGGCAGGTCTCAGCGTCGGTTCTTTCCTGTTACATTTCTCGAGATGGTGCCTCGGAAAGGGATCTGCACCGAATCTGGGGCCGAGCCAGTGGAAAGTACACCAAACTAGCTCTTTCGTAGAGATAGTATTGAACATTTCTTTCTAACTGGATCTGGCGCATGCCCATCTGTCTGCTGGTTTATGTCGGTCTACTGTATTTATTGACATTTCTCGACGTCTCAAAATTTACAACTAAAATTAATAATCCTGATGCTCCGAATATAAGCAACATTGACTGTTTTTCTATGGAAATATGTTTTTTTTTGTGAGCCAGCCGGAGACGATTCAATCAATATCCATCTAGAATCCCGCGATTTTGTTTATGTTTGGTAGATTGCAGATGACTCAATAACCGGATACGCAACCTGATTTGAGATACCGTAGAATAAATTGATTTTCAGAGTGTTTTTAAATCTAGGCCAATATATACGAATTAGGTCTTTGGATTATGGATTCCGAAATTCTTTAATTGACGACGCCTGAATATTGAATAACGGACTAGCCGCTTGTATTGGGATACTGCGGTCAGCGTGTACGTCCGCTCATTTACTTAAAAAACGGACCAGCCCAAACGTGTATTCCATGCCACTAAGATCTCACGGTGAAACATATTTTGATCGACTGTATAGATTTTAAGATTGCAATGGATTTTTTTATGAAGCAGCTACTTGAGAAAATCTTTTTAGTCGGGTAAAAGAAGACTGTATTTTAGGTTATTTGAGAGACATCGGTTTGTTGTATCAATTTTAATGGATGTACGTGTTTTTGGTGTGCTGTGTCGATTACTTCTGTATTGCTGGGTTATTAACTACTTTTGTTGAAATACTTAAAATTTTGTTTGATCGTCGCTATATAGCTGAAATATTGCTGAACGCGACGATAAACCTTAATTCTCTCTCTCTCTCTTTCTCTCTCGTGGATCAGTTCGATCGTCGTCCGTCTCTGTCTTCTCATTTGCAAAACTATCTTTGTTCTGTAGGTACAATTACATCTATTCCTCTTATAACGCGAAAGTCAGTGGACAAATTACGGGTCGCACCATGCAGCGCGTTTGGCACGCTTGGATAATCATCAATACCAACCTGATTGAAAATATATCTGATCAATTAAGAATACTGATGAACGCCATAAAGTTTTGCCGGCATAATTGAAAACTATTGACCGCTTCTCTCTCGCAGGAAATTAGCCCATTTTTATTTATACTATGATTTGGTGCTAATGCTGTTATGGGTCTTTGGATTATGGACTCGGAAATTCTAAAATGAACGACGGCTGAATATTGAATGACGGACTAGACGCTTGCATTGCACTAATTTCAAAATGCCATTTGGTCAGTATACGCTTATCTCTCATTAAAATACTGAATTTATGAGACAACCTTTCACATTGTAGACGAATCTTGCCATGATCATTCTCTCTGTCAGGAGATCGGATGTAACTTGAAAATGGTGGGGCATATTCAGAAACTAAAGGAACGCTGTACACTCTCAGAAATATTCAGGACATAATCCTGAGTAGATCAGGTTGCACATCCATAACTCAATTTCAGGGATTTTACCTGAAATTCAGGGATAATTTTCTAAAATTCAGGTATATCAACCATGAATTAAAGCTAAATTTCCTGAATTTGATGGGATTTTACGTACTTGAATAGGGCCGGGAACTTACTAATCAGGGTTATAAATTTGCCTGAATTTCAGGGAATATCCTCTCATTCAGGGATCTTTTTCGTGGAATTCAGGTAATCAACCCTGAATTTCAGCCAAATTTCCTGTGGGTGGGGACTTTTACCTGAATATTTCTGAGAGTGTACTGAAACACACTTAATACGGAGCCGTGTTATATCGAGCGAAACTAAGCATCAGTGTTTTTGTTCACGGTTTCTGTGAAATGCTCTCTTTCCGCTCGCTGGACTAACGTGACATTGCACACATGGAGTTCAGCAGTGTATCCTTGTTTTTCTCACCTTCATTGGACAGCAGTCAAAGTACGCGGTGGACCTCACGAAACATCGCGCAGCATTTTGTTCGCCGATAATTCGCATTTTATCCCGTCAGCGGTCTCGTCTCTTTTATGTGGCACAAATGACACGCAGGCAATTGTTATCAAAAGACGAGTGTTGCTAAGTTGATCCTATTTCAATACCCAAAAGGCGAGGGAATATACGCGTATTCGCTTATCAGTGACAGCACCCACTGACGTCACTTGACAGTTTTGGTCCGAAAGTCTTCGCACCAGCAGGGATGTCGAATGACAATTTTTTTTCCTGCGGACCGGCTTCCTATTTCCTTCAGCAATTTCTGTAAACTGTCAGTTGGACGGATTTTTAAAGTATACTTTTATTGCTAATTTGTTTTGCGACAGATCGAGGCTAAGAAGACAGTCATCTGTCGAAACCGTATGTTTATTTCCACGCTCAAAATATTTTGATCGATATCGCGGCATTGCGGTATCAGTATTTACTGCATTCCGAATCCCCTCTCATACGAACGGAGGTAACTGTAGAGTGACAAGCTGGTTGAATGTTGGTACTCGGGTTACGATGTGTTTATGAAAGCCGTCATGTTTTGTTTTCTGCTGGAATTCAAGAGGGAGCTTCCCTCAAATATTTAGACACATGCCGTAAGCACAGTCTATTTCCCGACCAGTAGCTGTAATTGGGGGGCTTGCTCTTTTGGGGTGCATTTCGTCTGTCATGATAAATCCAGATTTTGTATAAACCGAGAGATTTTCTACATCACTGCACCATCTGGATCGCTTATACAGACTGCGGAGAACCGTTCTAACACAAGCCACCATTGGCTAATGTTAAAACATTACACGCTACCGCGCACTATCCTACAACCACTTCATCTTTCGATGATTGACGAGGAAACCAGCCAACCTCAAATGCTTGTTCATAAGCTCAGTCCGTCGGGCCCGAAAAAACATGCCAACCATCTCACTGGGGGCAATTCCTCCAGCCACCTGTCAGATATTCAGAAAGGATTCCCGCCCGTGCGCACACCACCGGAAGTGACATCAAAGCATATTTAAATTTGTATTTACTGGCTTGGCTGATCAGTGTCCAGGATAATAGGAAATGTGAAAACTCTCATGTTCTGGCACATGTAGGCACCATCATGATATGACTGAAAAATGTTGAAAACGACGTTAAACCCTACTACTCACTCACCCACCCTTCTCGATATTCCGATTACCTTTCGCTTCTGTGCTATATCTAGGTTAATTATAGAGTTAAAAACAATGTTCTAGAGTTCATATCCAGTAAATATGAGTAAGCACGAGAAAAGTAATTCGCCCATGTGCAAAACTGACGGAATCGTTAAATGTGTCAGAAGAGTTAGTACTTAATTAAGATTTTTTTTTTTAATTTTCTTGTTGTCCCCTGTGGGTGTATTTAAGCCTTTTTGGCAGCTCTGTTTAGCTCCCAGTCAGATATGCATATTTGTGGAATGAAAGCGAGGCCGCCGATCTGTGACGTCACAGACGCGAGAGCTCGCTAGTGACAGGTAGCAATTTAGTATGAATTACATACTGGGAGAGATTTCTTTTAGTGGCATTTAGAAGTTGGAAACTAGATAAATAAACAAATTGCTTATGGATAACAACTTCTAGTTTATTCGGGACGACGTTTTGTTACAGGTATCGTTCTTAAGTCAATGACATCAATGAATAAATAAGCAGTATATATTCATTCCCAGCGCGTATGACCTACTGATCCAGGAACCCCACCGTGCCTTGAAGCCCACCTTGTTAATTAATCCAGCCATCGTATCGTTCGTAAATTCCTCCTTTACATAGAAGCACCTCCTTACGGAGCCCATATTTATTATTATACAATCAATTGGAACCACTCAACATTTTTTTTTATAGCTCGACTATCGTGCTGTGAAGTGAACATTTATTATACAATTCTACAGTTTGGACGAACTACCATCCTGAAAGTGCTGTGATAGTCTAACCATGTGAGCTTCCTAGCGGTGTATGCGATGTACTACTGTGAGTGAATTTTATATAGCGGTCACTGAAAGACACCCAGGTACTTTATTCCCGACGTGCCTCCGCTGGCGTAGCAACTAGTTCCACCATCAGTCCATATTAACATGGACACCGAATCAGCCCAGCGCCTTTTGAATAGGCGAGTATATATGTAGGTTAGAAAGTACTATTAAGTGTCCTTCCTTTTTATGTAATAAATGAGCTGGGCACATCCCAAGAAAAAGGGGTTCCCAATATTTCGTTGGTACTAATGACCTACCTTGTCAGAGAGACGGGTTGTTCGCCCAAAAAAATATCGATATCTGGACCCTTGATGAGCGGCCCGATTTTGAGCTACAGCACATTGAAATCCGGATGTGACCAAATATCACCATGGAAACAGCTTCGGGGTGGGTCATGAAAGATGGGAACAAAATTTTCTTTCTAAAATGTTGCCAGATTCCTTCCATAATTCTCAAAGTCAATTTATATATAAGGAAAAAATACCAACCATGCAAATCTTGAGACTCTTTTATGGCCAATCAAGTTCACCGGAAGTTCAAATCCTTGGCTTCATCTTCTATACACAGAATCTAATAGTAATTTCACACCTACATAAGCGGTCACTGACGAGGCGCGAATCCACGCCAGCTGTAGCACTCCGAGTCAGAGTCAAACACGCTAACCACTCGGCCACGACACGCTCACAAATTGCCCCCCCCCCCCACCATCTCCACAAGCCTAATCTTGTCCTATTAAATATTTCTCATAATACTATTGTTATCATACTGTTGACATTTACTCAAGGAACTGTATATATACTGCTTCTTCACAATTCGACTGGAGAATACTACCGCCTAATAAATAGCAGTGTAAATTGACTCTAGTGACATGAATTTACTCTTTGCGTGCAGGTGGGCTATATGATAATGTCACCAACACCCGTTGTGGGAGAAATTGCCCCCCCCCCCCCCATGTATCTGCGAAAGGTCGGGAGCAGGACAGCTAGAAAGTCGCTATTTGTTCTTTTCTATCAATTACGCTAGCTGGACGGCATATTCCTACTGGAAATAATTTATTGAACACAAATTTGCCAGGAGTAAAAAAAAAATGAACTAAATATTTTTGGTAAATGGTATCTGACGTCGTGCTTTCAAACTGACCTGAACGAAAGAGAAAACTCCAAAATTGGCGTACGTCTCAGTGTTGAAATTTCACCAGGTAGGCCTGGACTAACAAATTATTTCGATCATTGTCTAAATATTTATTCATTCTGTGCATGGGGGGCCTATATATAACGTCCGGCATAGATAATAAATAAAATACCAGTATGTGTTTACAAGTCGACCTTGTTCCGTGTGGAACGATTCATCTGCTTCAGATTCGCTGTCCCTCTGTTCCATTTCATTTTGGTCGTTTGGTACGGGTTCAAACTGATACGGTAGAACGTCAAGATGTCCATTTATGTCCTCTGTATGTAGATCATCATCACTGGCACATTCCTCCATGGTTTCGAATCGTTTTCGATTAATTATACAGCGATATACGAGATGGAGTAATCGCAAATCCACAGCTTAATATATAGCTCAGACAACTGCCCGCAGGAGACGGTCGCCTGTCTGACGTCACAAGGTCACGTGCCGCCTAAGCTCATTAACGGGTTAACTGGAGGAAATTGAGCTACAGGCCTTTAAATAAAAAGGCTTAAATACGCCCACAAGAGACAAGGAAAAAAAGTTAAAAAAAATTCTTAATTAAGTACTAACTCTTCTGACACATATTCCAGAGAAAAAAAAATATTGATAAAAATCCTTTAAGTCATAGCAACATGTGTTGTGGGGAGGCTGACAAGAGACTATAGATCGTGTAATCGTGTTACGTAACTTTCCGACCCTACATTTGTGAGTTATTTGAAACCCCAATGTTAGATACTTAACCTCTTGGTGCAGTACCAATCGGAGAATATCCCACTATGTCCAGGAATAACACATTTCCCACAAGAGAGAAGTGGTCAGCAGTTTTCACAATCTCGGTAAACTCACATATAATATCACGTTATTTCCCTGAAATACCATCTTGGTTTACCAAGATCACACTTCTCCATGATGTTAGCAAGATATGATGATGTTCAATGTTCTATACATAAAATCCTGAGAACTGGCTATTATTCTTTGTAAAAAATAATGTCAAGTCGTTTTCCAGAGTACATGTATTTGTCTCAGTCATTCTTCGATTGTGGATGTTAATTTGAATGCCTTGGAGACGTAATACACATGATATTCGAACGGCCCCGAAGCGGAATTAGACACAGGTTACGAAACGTAGCATCAGAGATCTTGCACGCTACAATCGTATTTTGCCGGTATTGCACGATAGTTGTCAGAGATTTCGAGAAAAAAAACTTTGAATGGAGGCGTTTGATGATATAGCCCTTTTTGACAAGTTTCTGTAGTAATATTTGTGGCGTTAATTAAAATCACAACATTCGGAACATGTTCCAGGCAGAAGCCATCATCAGTTTCCATCGATGTTACCATGTCTGGCTGCGTTGTAAAATTTATATCATTGACCCGATATCTCGAGAAAGACGTGGTGGTATGACACAGTTCTAGCGTCTTCCAGCCACGGTTCTAGCGCCTTTCAATCATAGTTGTTGCGTCTTCCAGCCACGGTTCGTCTGTTTTATCCGTCTGAGCACCTTGCGACAAGAACACATAACCTGTACTATGCACAGATGCAAATATTGGAGAGCAGCCTTTATCATACATGGCAGTGTGACTAACGTCACAGGACCTACGAAATAGGGTTTGATATAATTTAAGTGTGTACTCGAGAGATGACTTGGGGGCCCTGTGTGCTACCATGAGAGAATTTATATAGCATCTCTAAATTGACAGTGGGAACTATTAACTTTTCCAGATGTCATCGCTGGTGAGTCGTTAGCATAGCAACTATTATCGCCCTCAGTTTCTATTACCATGGGCACTGATCAGCCCAGCAGTACACCACGAGGTGTTGGGAGGAGAGTCCGAGAGAGCGGGGCACCCCCCCCCCCTCTTCTCGGCATTAGGAATTTTTTTTCAAATTAGCGTAGGGAATGGTGCTCTGTCAGAGCAGTTGAGAAGTAAATGTTTCAAGTCCCAAAATAAGACCGGAAACTGGAAAAGAAACACAAATTTGAAGTGAGAACGGTCAAGATCAGAGATTTGTTAGAATGCAAGAATCAAAAGAGAGCCATTCTCCATGGATATATTTATTTGGCATTCAACTTCAAGGTACCTCATCTGAAGAGAGTACATAATAATAATCAATGAACAAAAGCACACACGAAAAAAATAAACAACTGGTTATAGGTTACTGAATTTAAAACACAACGATGATTTTATTATTGATCTCTTCAGTAATAACAGATAATAGGGTCATTGTTGTGTTTAAATTTAGTAATTTCTCTCATAAAATCCAGTAATTTTTTATTTCTTTTTGAGGTAGAACATTTTTTAACTAATGACTGAACTGAAGAAATTATGCAATGTTGTATAGGCTGGATATATAAAACGTGCAGTATAATATGCCTTCAACGGAATTCCAAGACCAGCAAATGAGTGAAGACGGATACCATCGGAATGTGTGTCAACATTACAGTGAGGCTAAAAATAGATTACTCCAGAATCTCCAGTTTAATACTAGATTCAAGTGTGCTGTTCAACTAGCCATATTATAGATATCTCATAGTGCATGTAGATCTAATAGACTGATTACGACGTACGAGCGAGCGCACACATGCATGTGTGCTTTTAATATAGATATAATTAAAATATATTTTGGAAGCTGACGTCTTAGAACAACAACAACGACCACCGAAAACAAACAAATACCCTGACGCTTCTGTGAGAAGAAGTTTTTCAAAGTTGCTTGGCGCTTCTGACAATGATTTATAAAATACATGTACATGTAAAGTGATACTCGTGGCTCGGTAAAACTTCGCAGCAGACGAAATAACAACCTCCATTCTCCGATAAAATGATTTGCTTCCTTCATGCATCGTGGCATATACAGCTCGGGAAGCGTGGCGTGGACTATTAGGGAAAACATGGCGGAGCTACCTGGAAACGTATAATGCCGACATATTTTGGCAAGTACCATTAAAGTTACTGATATTTTCGAGTGCTGGGCGCATAATTTTTTTTTTTTTTTTTTTTTTTTTGCTTTAGTGCTGGGCGGCCGAAGTTAGTCCCAGGCGCTTAAAAGTCACAGTGAAGCGTACAGTCAAGGGTTCCCGATGGGCATGACAGTGCACTCGAGTCATCAATAAACAAAATTATAAATTAAATTTTCATCAGAATTCGATCAGCTCAGAACTTGCTGGTAACAATGCCCTAATGCACGTTCATGCCAAAAATCAAGGTTCTAATGTTAACGGTTCTCCTTATTTTGCCGACGAAAGGATTCGGATGGACTGACTGACTCACTCACTCACTCATTACCGGACAATTTGCGATCTGTAACCTACTTCGTAGGAATAACTCACAAAACTTCCACGCCATGAAGCTATATAATAAACTTCGTATCCCCACGTTTGTTTGTACTTAACGACCATATGATTGGTCAGTTGCTCGAAACAAACTACTACTCGAGATTAATATACTGGTTATCATAACTATATGGTTTTCCACACTATATCGTTTCTTGTCACAGCTGTCCAATATTTTTTGGATATATTGGAAAGTTGCAATTATACTGGACAGTTCTTGGCCGGAACTACTTTTCGTTTGCAAACACAATATGGCGGCTGCATGATAGGATTACTCTTGATCTGTCAATTTAACGTAATTGAAGTAGAAATTGTTCAATTACAACACATATAAGGGAAGTGGGAAGAGGTGCCGACATACTGACAGAGTCACATGACTTCACAGTATAGTCTTCCGGTTAATCTTTTCTAAAGCACATACCAAGAATCTAACGATTCGTGATATGTGTTGTATCTCAGGTACGCTTTTATTGTACCTGTTCATGTGGCAACTTGGATGATATGACTACACTGCCCCTAGCACCGGCATAAGCGGTATTAGATACAAATCTAGAGAGCTATGATGGAGATGCTTTGACAACTCGTATATTGGTAATTGGTGAGCTGTTTCCCTGTGACAACTCGTGCACTGGGGATTGGTGAGCTGTATCGTCGTTAGATGAAAATGACGGTATTTAACATGAAAGACTAGTCTGTAAGGCCCGATGTCGATCCAGCATCAAGTTCCCACAAATGCCAACATATATCAAAGATCAAAAGGTCTGTACAGGGGGGCGGACCTCGGGGACGAAACGTCCACCAGTAGAATCTCGCCATATACAGGTCAGAATTACAACAATATCTGTTGCAAGCTGTATGGTGTATAAGTTATTAGATTGAACGTTTTTATATAGCCTCGATCGAGGCTTAGGGAATACAAATCTATATAATCCAATAACCTACGAGGTGGACATCCTGTATAAAGTATATATCCTGGACACATTTATGTGTAGATATATGTATATAATATAGTTCCATGAGATTGAAATCTTCTAAGTATATATAGCATATAATAGTCAAAAAATTATTTCGACAGCACGATTCCCAGGCATAAAACAGAAAAAAACAAGTGTGTTTCTTGTAAGAAATAAGCCTCATCAGAAAAAACACACACACACTGATACCAGCTCACCTCTATGACGTGCAAATATTCTGGAATTACATGTTTCTCATTTATATTTGACTAGAACACACACTGACATTCATTCAGCAAGTTAACGGTCTATGTATTTTCCATATCCCATGAATGTCTGCGCGTATATAGATTAGCTCGTTGTGAAATCGGACCCGTAATGAGTTATTCGAGAGAAGATGTTCCTTATTTCCGCACTGCTGATTAATCGCAGTCTATGTGTATAGCTATCTATCAAAATAAGATTCTTCTCCAATATATATTTTTTACGCCGGCATTAAACAGACTTTTTTATGTCCATCGTTGATTAATTCTAGGGTCGGATTTCGCGCGACGTGGTGCAGGTCACATAGCGTGTAAGTGCAGTAAGGAACTAGGTCTGAATATATCATGACATATACCGCTGTCTGGAGCATCGCCACATCAATGTAAATATAGACGGCCTAAACGTTCCTGATGTAATAATTGAAATTGGGAGACGGCAAAACACTCCCCAGAGACACTTTATTGCTATATCACCCCAGATTTTAAATATGTTGATTTTGAAAGCATCTGGACCATTCCAAAATATGTTTCAATAATTTTAGGCGGGCGGAAAAGGAAAGAGTGCCCGACAGGAAAGAAGTTCCGGCACCTATATTTTGATCTAGCTAAGACATTTATTTCCACATTTGCCACTTAGGAAGGATATCTTTTTCTTTTTTTGACCACCCCCCCCCCCCACCCGATCATGTCATAGTTGCTAAAAATTCCTTACTTTTCAAATTCCTATGGAACAATGGGCCAGACAGAATTAGAAGAGCTCAACTTGGTGGACTTTGGATGTTAAATTTACTTCACTTCGCCGTAGTCCCCTTTACAGTCGCTAAAAGTTTCCTGGATAAGAAGGCTTGTCCTAAAAGCTCATGAATGGAATACACTTTTCGATTCATATTGCTACGAAGCCATCTGCACTTTCGGAGCAGAATACATTAATAATGTCATGAGAACTATTGAAAACCCATTTTGGTTAGATACCTTGAAAGCATGGCAGACTTTGCAACGGAAATTAAAGCCAGAAAATAATTAAGGGTTTAATAAATGCACCATTATGTTATAATCCAAATTTCGCTCATCCACACTTTTTTTTATAGAAAATTGGTTTACGAGAAAAGTTAAATATGTTCGAGATGTACTAGGAAGTGATGGTGATGAAGTGTAACATTAAAGGCACTTTCATGGATTTTAATAGATTGGTATTAAAAGAACATCCCATAACAATGGTTGGATAGGTGCAAAGGTATGGATGCAGATATGCAGTTGTTTAATCCGGTGATCTCCTTTCATTTCCGGAGATTGGCAAAGCAGAAAAAAAGGTTGTAGATGTTTTTATGATATTCTGAAATCCGAATCGGTGATAATTCCAATCGCCATGGAAAGATGGGAAGCGTTGTCGAACATGAGAAATAAGGTTAATTGGAAAAGGGTCTTTTCTGCAACATTTCACTGTAGCAATTATACAACACTGAGGGATATACAATATAAAATATTACATAGAATTGTTCCCACAAAATCTTTCCTTACAAAAATTGGGCTTATCAGTGACAACAAATGTGACTTCTGTGGGAATGAAACCGAAACTATAGAACACTTGTTGAATGTTCGGTAGTGAAAACGCTCTGGATAGACTCGCACGAATGGTTGGTACGTATTGGCAAACTGAGGCGGTAATACATTCATGGCGTTAACCAAAATCTTCATATTCAAAAACAAGTTACGAAATACGGGTTTCCATATTCATGGTTTATTATATAGATTTAAGAGCAAATATATTGCAGAAAAGTTAATTGCAATGACGTCACATTCTATGTAACGCTTCAGAAACAAATGGTGCCTGTTTATAGATTATTTTCAAGCAATGTAATGAGACATCACATTGATTGTTAAAAAATGCATTAGATATTGGCATATTCCATCCTTTTGGCTTTCCGCGTAAGGGATCGTTTCCATTAATCGTTTTTTCTTCAGTCGCGATTTTTCTTCAATTTTCTCGATTGAAAAACGATCAGTCGCGAATCAGTCGCGAGGATATCGAGAAAAAAAATGAGAAAAAACGATTGAATCTTTTCTGGAAAAAACCATTCTCTCGCGATATCGTTTTTGAATCGTTTACCCATGCGCGATCCGTTCTTAATCGCGAATCTTCAATCGTGAGAGAATCGGTTTTTTCAAGGCGCGAGAGAATCGTGAGGCGGAGTGATATTTGACACATAGGCCGTGTTGCCATCGTACGCCGCTCTATCCACGAAATGGGAACTACATGTAATGTTGATTGCGGATTTGTCGATGGAAAAACCTATATTACTATACTATACTGTGTAAATGCGCAAGATAACCGAATAATATATATGATTCACGATCTATAGTCTCCTACAAGCCGAAGTAGGGCGTATGCTGGAAATATCTATACATATACCTGTACCATGCTTCCTGTGACGTTCGCGCTCAGATTTACTCTGGCGAAGCGTAAATGACAAAATTACATGTTTATTCAATAATCGTGTGAGTCGACAATGTATTAATGTTCAGTCATTCCCTTCATACTTTCGATAATTTCCTCATATATTCATGCAACTTGGTATAAACAATACAGGATGATAGTCACAATATCTTGTTTTGTAAATACCGGGTACAGGTCATAAGTGGATTTGAGTTCGTCGTTGATTGCGTTATCAGAATGATTACTGCACAGGCTTCATAGAGGTGTGAATGGGCGAATGGCGATAACCCAGAACAGCTTAGCCCTCCAGCCGAGAATTTCTAGGTTAATTAAGGTGAAAAATAGTGTAATTAAATATGTATATTTTGTTATAGTAAAACATACATTAGGAAAGGGTATCCATTCATGTTTTGGTACAGTTTTTAAACTATTGAGATGTGAATAAGTTAAAAAAATCACCATCAAGTTAATTTTATTTATTATAAGAATATTCGCGGCAGCGATTTCATATTTATATCAAATACATATCACAATGGTGATTGAATCGCATATAACGGTTGGATTCGCATATGTACAATACTTTTTATTTTAATTTTATATTTTGATAAATGAACTATGAATGATTCCAAAGGGAAGCTCAAGCCAAAAACCAACTGAATAGTATACAATTTCATCTCTTACTGGATTAAGCAGTTGTGAAAATTTTTTACAAATAGCCCGCGCTATATATTAATAATTAAGTGCTTTCGAAGACTCAAAACCCCGTATGACAATGTTATATTCAATACAGCGCCATCTATCTACACAAGGAAAATGGTGATCGTAGGACAAAAAACCACGCGTAAAGCGAAAATCTGACGAATCAACTAAAAAATTCAGCCCGCACAGATGCCAAAAACGTTCACGAAAAATATTACACAAGAAATCTGGAATAATACCAGCTTTAAAACACAGAAATACCCAAAATAATAGACGAAATTGCAAGCGCAAATGACCCAATCTGACCATATCCGGGTCTGTGTCCCGTACAAAATATATGTAAATATGAAGTTTTAATTATATGCATAACCATTAATCCTATGTATATATATAGATATTTTTTTTCAATTTCTTTCAATATCCCATCGTATCTATATAACCGCCAACTGTACAGAAACACGCTATAGTTTTACACTAGGCAAAGAATGGAAAAGGAAGAAGAAAAAATGATCGAACTTAATACAGTCTGACTGAAGTGTTAGAAACTCGAACGTGTATGCGGGTCAGTCCGGCTGAACCAATGGCGTACTACTTTCGGCTATAATCCTCAATCGTTTTTTTCAATCGTTTATATTTTCTCGATTAAAAAGCGATTGAATCGCGATATCGCTTTTTATTCGCGAGAATTTTCTCGATTGAAAAACGATTGCCAACAGAAAAAAAACGATTCGAACAGCGATCGCGAATGAATCGTTTATTTTGAAGAAAAAAACCCATTCCCTCGCGCCTTGGAAAATCGCGACTTCGAGAAAATTTGACGAAATAAGCGATTCATTCGCGAACGATAATTGGAAACGGTGCCTAAATTATATATGGCGTGAACAGAATGAATGTTGAGAGTGAGTGTGAGTATATATATATTGCTTTCTGGTAGTTCAATGTAATCAAAAGTCGGAAGCCTTTTGTCTTTACTCAGTGTGGAGTGTAATTTTGCTCCTAATTTGAGATAATAATAATAATAATAAAAAAAAAACTAGCTATGACATTTATAGTAGGACACATATAAGAAGGGATATTATTCTTGGATGCCATTCCCTTTCATACCGATGGGATCAAGGCAGTTTCACCGGAAGATAATGACGTTACGATCTGATCTACTGATATGTACTGACACAGAAAATAACACCAAATTATAATGATCCTGGTGCTACATACGGCTAATGTAAGACATTCGAGGCGTTTGGAATTCTGACAGGTACATAAAACCCGTGAATACCGATGCCTGGGTAAATCAACCAACCTATAAATACCGTACCTGTATTATCCATGGTCCCAATACTTAAATTTGAAGTATTTTGAAACTTGATAAACCAGAACACTATCAGAACCGACATGATAATCTGGTCCTAAGTATGGTCGGTTTACACATGTTTCATTGTATATCAATTTTTTTCTGTGAAATGCCAGAATCAACGCCGGTTCGTGACATGGAGAGATGCTCTGCGCGTCCGTTTTGATAACCTGGCAAAGTCCTGCGAAAATATGCTTCTTATTTCTCCCGAGGGTGCAAAGATATCGGAGACTGCTTCTAGAGATTGCACAGGGAATGTGCAATGGGAAAGAGCTATTACAAATAATGATCACTCATTCTCCCCAGGGTTAGTGATCATTACTCGCAATTCGTGGTTATCTTAAAAATCGAAGCGGGGAATCTTTAATCTCTTGTATATTCCAGCATAGTGCAAATTACTAGCAGCCCAGAAATGTGATCACAGAACGTTAAGATGCCGTGCCAAAACGCCTGCGGGCAGTGCAGTCGTAGCTGAACGTTATATCGTGTAATTTTAGCCATTTATTGCAAATTTATGTCAAGTGTCATTGCATGCCCCAAGCTAAATCTGTTTGATGGGAATGCGTCCAAGATCCGTTTTTCATGTCCTCCTAAATTACTGCTTCAGATAAACACACGCAGCGGGATTGCTTTGACTGCTAAATAAGCTATCATTGTTTTTTGTACCAAAAGGTTAAAAAGATGAGCATACCATACAATGAGATTTAACCTGTAATTGGGGAAATCGTGGACTTATAACCTATTTTGCAGCACTTGCCCCGTTAATAATCGGATTTTGTTCATTCGATTTATTCTCATATTGCAGAGAATTAGTTTTTTCTTCACTCGCAAACTGACGCGAAAATACCAAACAGAACCATACGTGCATGAACATCCTAAATGCACTGAGTTTTCTGAGAAACTGATATCGCGATTTGATCTGTTCGTGGCTGTTTGTCCTCACCAGAAAAAAGCGATCCTATTGCGGCTTCCAAGATCGATTAAAGTTAAAAGGAAAACAATTTGGACTTCGTAATCGTGATTCAGTCGTTTTCTTTTCTGTTTAAAACTCCGGATCATGTAAAGCTTTCTACTGATATACGCAAACGTTTTAATATGCCCGTTGCATATACCGACTAAAAGGACAATTGACAGAACTGGCAAGACAATTTTCTGATCGTCTTTCAACAATAACATTATTCATTCACATTCGTACATCGTCCATTCCTCACAATGCAATATTAAACGGATGTATTATGAAACTGTATTGTGGCGCCCTCTGCCGATTCAATTTACAGCAGATTCCATTGAAACATAAGTGTGATATAAGAGTTATCCCTCACCTCGAATGAGATGATATACCATGTGTCCCCAATCTTCAGAGTGATATATGAGTTGTCTCCCGCCCCAGAGTTACTCTTCGGTCACCTGTCTCCACATAATCCCACTTACAGTGGTGCTACACTAGATTATTTAGTGGAAAATACACTTTAGTGGAAGTACGTACAATAAACACAATATTGTGTGAGAGATGACGTGTTCTGTCTGGACTGAAAAACATAGACGCCATATATTGAAGGTTGAGAGGATAGCGACTGTAGGATAAACGAGTGGAGTTATTGCACAGATCACCGCCGCTTGAATGATTTTCTCTCATATATTGCTCGATAGGAGGGTTTATTCGAAAATATCATGTTCATAAGGGGCTGAGTTATTGAACTGAAACAGAACGATCGATATGCGGATCACATGACACAATAGCAAGCCTGCTGGCCTGGAAAAAACGTACACAGCCAACACTAGAAATGATATTCAGACTATCTTTCTTGTGCTTATGATCTGTTTAATCTATCTATTTATCTATCTTTAAATGTCTATCCTTATGAATTGAGGTGCTAACAACAGCATTCGGAACAAATGTTATAAATAACTATTAATTAATTTTCAGTTATAAATGGACCTCTGTCAGTACAAGCTTCAGATCTGACATTAACAAACCAAACGTCGTCCATGTTAGAACGCGTTATTCGCGCTATTATAAAATACAAAGAGACATAAAAAATACATATATAAAAAAAACTGGTTTTCCTGCAATAGAGAAACAGCCAATAAGGATTTCGAAAACTTTAGCTCATTCATGATATCGGTCGTCAGAACCATGAAAAATGCAGTCAGAGTGACCATTAAAAATATTGCTCAACCATGCATAACTTGGTCGATCACCTCTGTACTAGGTATTGTTTGGTGAAAGCGGCCATGCTCTCCGGACAGTGAAATGCCAGAAGCTCTCTTCAGTTTCACTGTACACGAGGCATATAACTCATGAGTATTTTGCTTTGTTTATAGATTTGCTCCAATATTGCACTAATAATGTATATGTGCATGAAAATTAGTAACACCGTATACATTATGCATGATATTTGACAGACCTATATGTGTTCACGTATGTATACGTCTACATGCAGGCATTGTCAAAAGATAACCTTTTCCAATCCTGTTCTTTTTAATTCATCAAACAATGTAGTCCTTTCCGGAAAGTGTCTAATCTCCTCCTGAATTACTGCCGCTCTTTAAGATTAGATGTATCAGAAGCTGCTTCCGGGAAGCAGTCGCCTCGATTTCACTTTTTCCAAAGGCACCCGCAAGTAATGAAAATAATATATTGATCAACTCTTCAAGAATATTTGTTTGAAAAACTATTTTGTTTATATGTTTTCCATGAATCAATAGATCTTGTATACGTGTATATTAGTAAGATAATGTTCTTGAAAAATAGACTATTTAATAACCAAAACTAATTGTGATGGCCCTTTGTATATCCGGAAATTCTCTGCACCAATACCTTGATGGAACAAGGAAAATCAAACGCTTTCCGAACTGAGCTATATCCCAGCTGTGAATAATCGGTATATAAGTGAATAGACGGATAAATACCCCTTATTCTAGACCCCAAAGATTCCACTGGTAAATGTTTGGACCTAGAAAAATGAAAAAAAAGACTTATTCTGCACGACAAGATAGACGATTCACTACCAATTTCTGGATGGCAATATTCCAGAAGGACCCGCATATGATGTGAACACAACTCGGCTAGTTGCATTTGCTAGATCTTGGCGGAAATGCTTTTGTGAATGACGTCTGATTACCGAATATAGGATTCGATGGCTATGCTTTAATAATATTGACATGATATTCATATATGGATGTATATTAAGAAATAGATAACTATTTACCATTAAGGTCAAATGGCTCAAGGGGTGAAACGTACAGACGCGTCTTATCTTGACGTGGTATATCTACGGTGATTTATACCTGGGATAATATTAGAGGGGTATTCCAAACGTTATGAGTGATCGGGAGTCAAAAGGGCATTTAACGCCCATTGGCCTAAAACAGAGTGAAATCAAAAAGGGCACCCGAATTAGAACGGTATGCAAGAGGTGGGAAAACGGACATCTGGCGACTAAAGAGCAACCATATGACTCTACAGGAAAGCTTCCCTAGGCACCTCACATTCAGATCCGAGAATACGGTGGATTCTCGAACGTAGCCTTAGTATCTCAGACGCGCTGTTATTACAGATGTTCATGTGGAGAATATGAAGTATCCACACGGCACCTAGCATCGACTTAAGCGGAATTAGATACGTCTGAATGAGTAAACGCCTTAACATGGGATAAACCTGGTATATGCATGAATACCCATAAAAATAGCCTGTAATGCCCGACGTCGCGTGGCTTACATTTCCCACCAGGAACCGGTACAGGTAAATCTCCAGGGTTTTTGCTAGGTAATTTAATTGGATGAAACACGGGAGTATGATATAATCGCACTGTTTAATACCGGCAACTCGAACAGAATTAGGTAATCTCGAAGTCCCACAGCTTTATCCCTTCTTGCACATGAACAGAACAGGGATATCTTTCGCTCTTTCCAATATTGTAATAACATGATAATAACTATAGTTTCTGAATTAATTATATTATTAGATAGGAATATCCCTGCCTATGATCATTAAGAGTAAGCAAGTCAATAAAAATACTGACACATGCTCCATATTAGTTTTCCCCTGTGTAACATTTGAAGCAAATTGCCCCAGAATGATATATGTTAGTATTTACATGTGGGCTTATATGCTTCTTTTCACACTACAGTGCATTGATATATATGTTATAAACGATATACAGCGAAACCTGTATAACCGACCATGTTTGGGATCAGATTATAGTGTCGGTTTTGACAGACTTCTGGATTTTCAGGGTTCAAAATACTTCAAATTTAAGTACTGACCCCACGTAGGTTGGTCGGTTTACCCAGGTGTCGGTATCCACAGGTTTCACTGTACATATACCAGTGATGGTATGTATATACATATACTTATATATTTTTACCATTTGTATAATTGCAGTTGTCGTGTTATGTGCCTCCCCAGACTCGGTAAGAGAAATCATGCTCAAAGCAGAGGAACTCAACTTTGACAATGGCGAATACGTCTTCTTCAACATTGACCTATTTGGAAGGTAAGTTTTACTACTCATGTTTTCAGATGGAGAAAACAGTGAAACTCTTATGTAAAATAGCGAATAGCTGAATGACTCGACCAATGGTAGGGTCAGACTGCCAAGTTTAACACATTAAGGGAGTAGAGGACGTTCATTTCTAGAGGTTGAATTTTTTAAAAAATTTCAGTATTTTTTCATCAGGTTAGGAGAAGATGATCCATGGAAAACAAATAGTGGGTCACCATACTCATTAAAAAATATGGTAGCCAAATGCATGTATACCACTTAAAAGCCATAACACTGACTACAAAGGGAAATTTGATTTTTTTGCTCAATGGATCAAACTTCCCAAGGTCAGATTTCACCATTTTGCTATATATTGCTAAACACATATAGTGCTTGTTGAATATGTAATAAAAACAGGGGGACACCATACTTTCTTAGAAAATATCAGCGGTATAACAGATAAACTGAGCCTTTCAGTCCTATTTCCAGGATGGGGTGGAGGCGTGGAATCGGGGTGGGTGTGGGGAATATTATTGGAGTTTCATTTATTAGCAATTTACCAGTTTCCTTTTTATTGAAAGTGAATTAGAGCGAATTTTGGGGATTCCAGAGGAATAATTTTCAACCTCCGGGGCACTTTTTTGGTCAGTCATATCACACTATCGAACCACCAGTAAAACGCATAAATGGTTCTGTTGTGTCTTTTGTTGACTTTTATCCCATTTCGAGATGTCTGGGTACTTTTGTTTGAAAATTCAGTTTGTTTTGGGAAATTTGACAAATCACCATGTTGTAGCCCCATAAGATGAGGGAAATAAACGTCCTCTACTCCCTTAATTGACGAAAACACCTTCCCGTTGTTAATAATTATGAAACTTGTACATCTATTAAAGTTTATAAACCAAGAGAAGTTCACACTGGATCAAATCCAGTAAACTTTGGCCACTTTGGTAAACTTTGAGGATCAGACATTTTGGAAGCCTGAAGCTATCTGGCACTACCAAACCCTCTATGTATTGACTAAACTGATCTCCTCGCGCCGAAGAGTTCCATTGTCTATGGTACGGCATTGTAAACAAATCATATGTTTATATATATATGTATATTTTGAAAGTATTTAATACGAAAATTGAGCATGGGTGTGTTTTCAGTTTCGTGTAAATGAAGTTTGTCGATTATAGACGCGACATTTGATGGACGATGACACCCTACTGACTATCTGATTCCACACTTATATTTTAGTTGATGTAGTTAAGATGAACTCTCCATTTGGTCTCACAATCAATTGGGAAAATCACCAATTCAATGTATATAGAACGCATATATATTGTCGAACTAGAATTGTTGTCTACTGTATTCTTGAGGGGACTATCACTTGTGAAGGCGTATACAATTATGTGAGCCCCTCTCTTTCTTTAGTTAGTCTTATATTATCTGCATTGTAAGGCTGGATATTTTACCAATGCATCAACTCCCACTCTACCAACACTATGTATCGAGTACATTACAGTTCTTTAGAGAAACCAGTATTTTGTTAAATGTACAAATAATACAGTAATTAATTTTTAGTTAATATTTTGCTGTCACTCCATGTATTTGCAGACTGCTCAGGTTGCGAATGTTCAGTAGCTGATTAGCATTGCTCAGTTAATATGTAACTGTTGTCGTTACAAACTTTTGAATTCCAACTTTTAATAAACTCGCGGAATTTGCTAGGGGTTTGCAAATTCAGCAAGCGTTTTTGCATAACGTTCCCCATCATATCGATGCAATATCACAGATGCGCAATAGAAACTCCTGATTTTATATGTGATCAGCCTCCAGATCGACAGATTTTGGAAACTCGTCCCTGTGCGTTTGTCGGCAGCAAAGTTTGCTAAAGCATCAATGTATTATATTTGATGATAGTGAGATCGCCATATACAACGAATGCAAGAATATATTATCACAGAAATTTAAAACTCTACCCGCATCGATGGGTTTTCTGTTTCGCCATTGAGTATGTGTTGTTCGCGGAGGGGAAAATGACGTTACTGCGTGACGTTTGAGTGACGAATCTGAATGCTGAACGGCTGCGTCCATGGGATAACGTAATAAGGTTCGATGAAGTCGCAAAGCATGCATTGGTAGAATGCACCACACGTGTATACGCTTGTTGACACGGCTGTCGAAATTTATGCCGTTTATTTACAAAGACCAATTCCTTTTATTTTCTCGTGAATGAACATATGTCACTTTCGCGTAGTCTGCGAGACATTGATTTTAGCCTAGATTTGAGGATGATTAGATCTTCAAATTGCGCATAACCATATAGGTTTTCAAGATGTAAATTGCACACAGCATTCATTCTCGCCAAGGGGCCGTGTGGTCATGTCATTGAAGATGCCCGAATGAATATCTACAATAAAAGCGTGGCTGAGATACAAGTCATCACCTTGATTATGCTGGTTCTTGTGATGATTTTACATGTATATGTGCAACCGGCATCTTTTTTGACCACCTGTGTTGCGTTTAATCGTGAACTTTCCTCTATAGGCGCCAAAATTGAAACTTGGAACATAATCACTTGGAACTTAAATGCACTGAACATGCTGAGACGAGTATTGGGGCGGCACATCATATTTAGACCTATATCTCTATGAAAATGAAGCGGGCATACTCTGTCGTCGACTTTATGACAAAAGAGATGATTACAATTTAGACATCGTAAACTATCCCTGTCTGGACAGTAATATTCCAGTGGGACCTGCATATGGCGTATACATATCTCGCCTAGTAGCATTTGCTAGATCCTGTGTTAAATGTGACGATTTTAATCAACGTCACAAAACATTGTTGCAGAAAATTATAAAACAGGGTTATTCCACCAAGCGCCTCCACTCAAAGTTTCTCAAATTCGGCGATGCGTATCGCATGCTGATAGCAAAATACGAACGTAGCGTGCAAGATCTATGGCGTTACGTTTCGTAACTTGGGTCTAATTCCGCTTAACCCGGGGCTAGGGACCGTATGAACCCATGTACTTCAAGATCCTCATGGTTTGCAACGATTATTACTTTACAACTAGCCTATGTTTATGTATACTATGATTGTCTTTTTGAATTTGGTGCTAATACTGTTATATGGAATATGGAATAGGTCTTTGGATTATGGACGACGGCTGAATTATGAATGACGGACTAGACGCTTGTAAGTTTCCATTTAGATGGAAGGTTGTGAAAGAAGAGCTAAGTTATATAACTTAAATATGATTATCCCTAAACCGGAGGCACTTAGATGCCGTATGGATACCGTGTAATATAAGATGTTCATAGTGTTCAGTTAAAGTAGTCAAACTCAAAGCGTCACTACTTCACGTTGAATATTTTTAAGACTGGAATTTGTCCTTTAAAGAATCCCGATTTAAACGAAATTGCATACAAATAAAATATTAAGAAAATGTTTAACAACATGCCCAACCGGTCTAAAAGGGATCAGTCTTTTTGGTTTGTTGACACTTTTGTGAATACCGATTGGTCCCTGTTTCTCATATATTAGTTGAATCGACAGAAACGGCTCATTACGTGTAATCGGTTCACAACATTAGCACGCCATGATTCCAATCAAGGCATTAAGTGATTTCCCCCGACATCTTCACATCTGAATACGTCTATTTCCAATATTATAATTGCCTACCGAAAAGACGATCCGTGTGGAAACTTGTAGTTCCCGCAAACTTTACGGATGGTCGGTTTACTCCATTAAGTAAAGTATTTATTGGGTTCGATCATAAGCTGAATTAACATATTAGCGAGCACAACTGGTTGTTAATCGTTGGTGGGCGTAACAGCTTTCGATTGCTGCAAGTCTCAGTGCTCCATGCCGTGAGTAAGGACACGTGCTATCTAATCGGACTAATCGACCATGCAGATGAGATGGCTATAGTGGCTTCAGTAGCAATCGAAAGCGATGGCCAGCAAGGTGCGAGAACAGCAGAGAACATGTACCATAACGCGCTGGCCAAATTGACGCAGTGTTGCATAGATTCTTGAAAAGGGATCCTACTGTAGACCTTTGCCACTGAAACGCAGCATTCATGATCAACGCGTGGTGGAAAACGATCGGCGTACTGACAAGAAATCAAATGCTCCCTCAGAAAAATACACTACATGCATATTTCTAAAAACACACCACAAGAACCAAAAGTAATCCCTGTGATGAATTGTATCCCAGACACGCGTTATTGTAGCTGTTCATGTGGACATCTTGAGTACCGAACTTGGTATAATGTTCCTCCTCCTCTACATGTTACAATGCATGGAGGAAGAAAGATAATGACAGTTGTTTTGATACAACAGCATAGTTTCTAAGAAAGTACACTGAATGTTAGTGATATGCTTTAATTAGGCATCAAATTGGACATGTGGTTCAATCAATTCCTTAAACGAGATGGTTATGTTCATGTCGATACTGATCGAAATATGGACGACAATTCAGTTTATTAATAATGAATTTGGAAGGGGAAAGTTCGCGAAAATGAACACTACCAACAACATTGTTATCGCTCATGAAACATTCAAGGTACATGTTATTATTCAGTTTACTAACGTTACTGAAATTTCTAATGCACTGTACTTTTTTGCTCGCGTGAGAAGTTCTTTCACTATAAATCCGGATATTCATTTGCTTGGTTTGTGCCTAACTGTAAAACGAAGAGGCAATTGCCGACATTTCTTTTCCATCATCCCTAATCGAACATTCATTGCTTTACGATGCAGAATGCCAATGAGTTTGGTTTTTAAATACGGGCATGCAGATAAAATCAATACTGCTCTGCTGGAAGCATTCAAATAGTATTCCACAGGGCAACCTCTTAAAACAAACCCAAGAACTCCGATAGAAAATAAACCCGATTGATATATAAAGCACACGCATAGACGTTGTCAACGTTGTGTTCTTATGTACTTTCACCATTAAACACCATTTTGATGGCACGTCCGATTACCATTCATTCAAAGTTACATAGCTTTACGACTACCTTGGCAGTTGCAGTTTAGAGCAATTGATTTCAATGGAATTCTGTACAACTGGAATATGTTTAATGCTTTTAATTAATGTCTTGAAAATCAACACAAGAACAGGCAGTCATCACTCATGGGGATTTTCCGCGTTTATAACCGAAAAGCTTTGCCAACATGACACCAAGCAGACATCAAAAATAAAATATATAAACGCAATTTAATTCCTTGCAAGAGAGAAGCTTTCAGCAGTTCCTATTAATGTTCTCAGGCAAGATATCCCGATTTTCCTGCCGCCAATTCCGTTGCACTTACCATCATTTTTAATTCAAATGAATTTCCCAGAATTATTTTCTAGGTATAATGTATTTTAGTAGGGTTTTGGCTGTGACTTTGCATGGACCTTCGAAAACAGATAGAGTTCTGATCCTGGATGCTCTTATAAAAAATATTTTCCAAAGCAAACTTACATTTTTTGGTTACCAGCGTTGCATTCAGTGTGGCTTGAGTAATTACTGGTCATTTTATATGACAATCGTGTAGCTACAAATGATATGGGTCCAATGCCTGTGTGGTCACATCATGCAAGGTATCCACATGGAGAGATACAATAGAAGCACGCCTGAAATTCAGAAGGACCGTAACATCGGAAAATTAGTCATGGTCATTGGACGTTTCGTCCCCCAGGCTTGCCCTCTGTACAAATCATCGTAAACATGGTGGAGATTGAATCGGTTGGTCGACGGCAATCTCCAATGTACGAGTTGTCACAGCGAAACAGCTCACCAATTACCAGTATACGAGTTGTCAGAGCATTTCCATCATAGCTCTCTAGATTTGTATCTAATATCGCTCATGCCGGTGCTAGGGGCCGTGTGGTCATATCATCCAAGTTGCCACATGAACAGGTACAATAAAGGCGTACCTGAGATACAACACATATCACGAATCGTTAGATGCTTGGTATGTGCTTTAGAATAGGTTAACCAGAAGACTATTCTGTGAAGTCATGTGACGCAGTCAGTATGTCGGCACCTCTTCCCACTTCCCTTATATGTGTTGTAATTCGAAGGTATTCGTTCTGAATAAGAACTTGTATTCTATAGATACTCCCTCGCTTGGCCCGTTTGTTTTCTTTCTGGCGGTCGCATAGTTCACCGATTTCCATCAGATGACTTGATTGGTCCATTACATCATTGGTCTGAGATATTTATACCTAATACTGCTCAATCCGGTGCAAGGGACCGTGTGGTCATGTCACTCAACATGTCCACATGAACACTCACAATAAAGGCGTGGCTGAGATACAAATCACAGGGATCAGTTTTGGTTCTTGTGATGATTCTTTATTTAGAAATATTCAGTCAGTAGATTTTCCTGTTTGGTCATATGACTTCTTGTTAGTACTCCGGCATCATTTATCACCACCCTTTTAATGTTGCGGTTAACTGGGTACAATAATGACCCAATGCCTACGGGATGATGTTCCTTCGTGTCAGTTTACGCAGGCTGATACTCTGATTCCGTTGTAACCACACATCCATAGGACACATCATGTCTACACGGAGACCTTAGTTGACCCGGCGACACAGCTCCGATACAACACCGAATTCAGTGGGGTGGATACATGCGTCGAAGAGATGTGTAGTTGCAATAGCCCTCGACCTGGTCAACGACTTGGGAAAAGTTTCTTCAAGGCAAGTTCTGTTTCAAAAGAACAGTTTGTAAAGCACGACGTTACCCGCATGAACACATCATTGCTGACTCGTAGATAAAATTGCAAGCTGATGTCGGCGACGAGAAAACATACATTCCCATCTCCTGCAAAATGCAATATATGTTGATAATACTACCACGATGAGATACTCAAGACATGGATTCAAGAATGGTGCTCTCCCTGACCGCTCTGCTTACACGACAAAGTAGGCTACTCACAACATCCAATCGGGTAGGAACTTCTAACCTGGCTTTGGCCATGTCTGCGACATATGATGTCATTCCGATAATTACACAATTTTTGGTAATAATTCAGGTACAGTTTTCTGGAGTAAAGAATTTCCTCTAGTAATTCAGACAAACTTTTCCTGTAGTAAATTGGGCAGAACTTTCTGGAGAAATTCAGGCACAATTTTCTGGAGTAATGTATGCACAATTTTCTGGAATAATTCAGGGCGAATTGTTTATCCATCTTCTACTCGTCATAATATCAAGCTTAAAATGATCTACGTTTTTATGGGATCGTATATGCGGTAGGTTTTATTGGAATGATACGTTATCATGTTGAGAATACGTTTTTTAATTACAACCTTTCCCCCCATTCCCCTGGTGGTCATCCTCAGCCAGACATATCGGATCTCGAATTATCATCATTATTACAGAAGGCAGAATCGGCAAATGGACAACTAAATATTTATAATATATGTTGATTCCATTTCTGCTTTCTTTGCGACCTATACGGATTGTTGTACTCAGCAATAAGTTCGTATATAGCCTACATTTGATCAACATTCCACAAAACGGCATCATTCTGCATCGTTGAACAATTTTCTCGCAAAAATCTTGCTTGTCTTTACATATATTGTATTGTTTCGTGCCAGATTGAAAGTTAAGAATGTCCCGGAGACTGGTGTCCCTTCTCAGAAGATAGGTGATCGAATATAATTGTTAGAACATACGAGCTGGATCATTTTAGCTATTGATCATTTTTAGTCGCAACACCGGTTCAAATTTCACCAATTAATCTGGACGACAGACACTAATACTGAAGTTTGGTAAGGGTAAACAGTGGTACTCTCCCCATGTAAAGTGACAAGTAGATAGCTCCATCGTATGACCCTAAGTATGACCAGTCTGTAGAGAAATACACACCGGTCCCAGTCCAATACATTTCTGCCACAGAGTGGAAACATTTAATACGGGATCACATATTTTGGAATCTTGACTGGCATTCTGACCCTACCAAATACTCTGGGTACCGACTAAAATTATCTCCACATGGAGAAGAGTGTCAATTTCTTTGGCACTGCGTTGCAACGCAAATTATCAGTATTTGGGTCGCGAGACCTTCCCGTGGCCCTTGTGATGTATTGGGATAGAATGCAGTCATTTGACTGTGTCATACGGGAAGGCATTTCAAAGAGGAGTGCGGAAATTCGCAATATCACGGCAGTCTACTGATTAGTCTGATCTGGAACTTGCACAGGTTTATTCGTTTCGGTTCCAGATCTGATCACTTGATGTACTTACTGCTACGCTTCCAAATCTCTGTCAACATTAGACGCAATCTTTCCCCGCCATCGCACATCCCCGATGGGCTCATACACTGAGACATGTGATTAGGGATAACCGGATCATCATCCTTAGATCGTCTTTGTCTGATAGCGCGCGCTAATGCAAAATCATTCACTTGATATTCTTCAATTTATCTTGGGAATTTGAGCTCATTTTACTTTGATGGATCTTCAATATCAGTTGATGTGGTCAAATAACAAGCATCAGATTCGGCATTCAATATCCAGCCGTCGTCCATGCAAGAATATCCGCGTCTTTAATCGAATTATGTATGACAGTTAACACCAAATGTAAATGTGCATGGATTAACAACAAAACCAGTATGTTTGTTACAAGAGTGAAGCGGTCATCAGTGTTTAATGATGTCAACAGGACATGATGATGTTCGGCGGTGTACGATATTTGACGCAGATTTCGAAAACTTCGGAATGGAGGGATTTCGTGGTATATCCCTATCTGTCAAGTTTCTACAGAACTATTCTCTGACATTGATTGAAGCCCTCACAGCCTGCTCATGATCTAGCAAATGCTAACAGAACATATATGTATACGCCGCATGCGTGCCATTCTAGAATATTACTATCGAAAACTAGATAGTTAACTATGTCAAAATAGTACTCGTCTCTCTTGTCGCAGACTCAGCGTGAGAGAGAGCGCTGATCATTCTCGTACAGCTATAGGTGTATGGCATGATGTTCCATCTGGGGTATCAGTAGGTTCATTCGAATCCAATCAAAATGCCTGTTGTGGGGGGGGCGTGAGGCGGCTATATATCCTCCACACGTACGCGTCGCTAGTATAGGATTATCCAGTGATAGCAGATCGTCTTTATAGCGTTCGGTGAATGAGAAGGAACGGGCTTTGGAATTCTTATTTTTCGAAAATTTATGTATATAGGCGTCGTTTCAAGTTTATTGCACCATCATACCACAAGGACTAATGGCAAGTACATACAAAACAATTTCACAACCATATAGTAATTATCATTAAACAGTTATAACAACAAGACAAGACAAAAAAAAAGAAGAAAAAAAAATCCCCAAATTTTATACAATACAATTTATGAAGCATAGATCGTAGCAAGGGTGATCTCATTTAGTTGGGAGAGACAATCTCTGGAACCCCACATACGCGAATTGCGCTATAACTTTAATAATTTGTGGCACCTGTGACGTCATTAAAAATAAGAAACAGTCCTTTTTGGACATTTTATCGATATCTGGTATATATTACCGGGCTGTGCACATAAGAAACTCATGTGATTCATTATGTTTTGCGCAGTCCATTAGGAAATGAATCTCGTCCTCAACAACACCACGCTGCTGACATATCCTCACTTCTCTGGGTGTGAACGGAACACCATACCTCCCCCTTCCAATCGGAAGGTGATGGGCACTTATAGGATACCTATATGTTGTTAGTGTATGGTATTGCCGAATTCTTCATAGGTATTGTTAATGCAAAATTTAATTAATTCTATCAAAATGAATCATCCCAGGAATGATATCCCTTATGTGCAGTAAAGCTCAAGAAAGCCTTACACGGTCTGAACCCTTTACCATCTAGTTCTTCTGTAAAACTTTCTGGGGTTTTATCTATCTACGTGCATTCGACATCTGAATCTCTTGATTTGGCAGCACAATAATTTTCCCAAACGGATTTAACTGCCTAAAAGGCTCTTGTATTACATACAGACGTCGTCCGTGCGTCAGCATTTCCAACCTTCTTTATCTGTTGCTTGGAAAACCATAGGATTACGTTTGTATATTTTCACTATCGTATGTTTTCTATCTTCCGAGACAGTGACGCAGTAATAATCTAGATATTCACCGCCGATGACATTCACAATTTTATCGCTTCGTAAATCGGATAGCCCAGCCTGACAGTCGACATGGTCCATTTTAACCCACCAATACCTACCTTGGGCAATTTACTGAGGATTGGTTCATAAGCACCGACAGAAATATTGCATATGGAAGAAGTCTTTCAATTAGCGTGAAATAAATTACCTTTCTTATAGTGCAGAGTCAGGTACTAGGAATTAAGGGGTAATGTCACCTTTCGTTGGTTTATATTTACGAATCCTGTATATACAAATGAACATTCATATAAATTGGAAATGAATATTTATCTAAAAACTGTCGCCAACAGCTAAAATATAAGCTATCTCTGGGAAACCTCAAATGTACACTTGATGTTAAGCCTTCCTACATTTCGCTTTGAAGTTTTCTTCTCTCTTATAACATGACATTCTGGCACTAATCGCCATTGCCGGAAACCGACACTGTCAAGGTTCATTTTCTGTGGCCAACTGAATCAGTAATTAATACATGTCTTGAATAAAAGCAAAGTAATTTAATGTTCGCCGTGTTATTTTTTTCTATTTCTATTATGCTTACAATTTTGACTGAGAACTAAAATGTCATTTAAATCCATGCTATTTGTAGGATGATTCATTGATTCGAATTTTATTACAAACATTTCTCCCCCATCTATCCCGAAGTCAGAGATCATTGTTTTATGCGGCAGAATGCTAATGTAGTTGGTATTTGAATTACGCTATGCGGGAAAAATCAATAGATCACTGCTGGAAGCATTCAAATACTCCACAGGGTCAACCTCTTAAAAAACAAATCTAACGAATCCGACAGAAAATAAACATGACAAATCAATAAATGGCACGCAAAGACGTTGTACTCGTTATGTTTTTTATGTACTTACACCATTAACCACCTTATCGTTACACGTCCCGATGACCATGTACGCAAAGTTCCATTGTAATGGAACTCCGTGCAACTCTAGAGGGACCACGGTGGCTGAGTGGTCTAAGGCCGTCGCTGGTGATCGCTAGACTCACTAGGCCGCCGGCAAGGATTCGAGCCCCGCTAGAGCATGTGTGAAAGTTTTCGAGTTACTTGCCGGCGGGCGGTGATTCTCTCTGGGTACTCCGGCTGCCTCCGCCATTCAAACCGGCTGTCACTAAATAAGTGAAAAAATCTTTAATGTGACATCAACCCCGACCCCCGACCCCCGTGCAAATGTGATACGTCTCGGACATGAATACAAGAATGAGATCCGTGATTTCGTAATGCACAAGTGCGGTGACCCCAAGCAGACGCCAAAATAGACTATGAAGCCGACAAGAGATCATGAACGTCCTGCCGACAAATACGTATCATCGACCGCCATTCTTAATTCGAATGAATTTCCCAGTCATTTTCTAGAGTATAGAGTATTTGACTAGCGTTTGCATTGCCACTTTGTATGAACACTACAGGGCCTTAAAAACAAGTTGCCCGTGTTTTGATCCTGCGTGATTCTAAAACAAAAACAATATTGTTCAACACAAAATAAATGTTTGCGGTTACCAGCGTTGCATTTAGTGTAGATCACAGGCCCGCAAAACAAGAGTTTTGGGGGATGTGGGCGGTGGTATTAGGGAGAAGTGTCGAAATATGGGGTCTCTATATATAACCCCATGCTTTAAATAAATCCACAGCAAGGTGTGAAACGTACTTCGGGTGAATCGAGAAATAAACGGTTTACCGTCAAACAAAATACATCAGCATATTCTACAAGTATCAGTTTATATATTTCCGTCGTCAAATTAGTAAATTTGTGCAATTTTTTACCTTTGCCGGGCGATTCAAAATGCAACGTAACTGTCGTTCTCAATTCTGATTGGTCAGTCGCGACAGCGGATCAGTGTTTGACCTCTCTTACCGGAGGCGTGTCGCGACTGACCAATCAGAATTGAGAACGAAGCCCGCCATAATCTCACTGTTCCTAGATGGATGGACAGTTATGTTGGATTTTGAGTCGCCCGGCAAAGATAAAAAATTGCACAAATTTACTAATTTGACGACGGGAATATATAAAGTGATACTTGTAGAATATGCTGATGTATTTTATTTGGCGGTAAACCGTTTATTTCTCGATTCACCCGAAGTGCGTTTCACACCTTGATGTGGATTTATATAAAGCATGGGGTTATATATAGAGACCCCATATTTCGACACTTCTCTCTAATACCACCGCCCACACCCCCCAAAACTCTTGTTTTGCGGGCCTGTGGTGTAGATTGAGTATCTTCCGCCATTTTAAGACAATCGGGTAGTTACAAATGTTACACATACGTGTTATTCAATATTAACCGTACTCAGTTAAAGAATTTTCGCGCCCATAATCCAAAGATCCAATTCATCCAATCCAATTCCAATCCAACTAAAAAAAAAAAAAAAACAAAAAAACAAACAAACAAACAAACAAACAAACATAGTTTACTTAAACATAGGCTAAACAAACAAACAAACAAACATAGTTTACTTAAACATAGGCTATTTTCCTGCAAGAGAGAAGCGTTCAACAGTTTTCAATTAAGCCACCGAGACATCGTGAAGTTCCAAAATAACATTTCAAAGACGTTTGCGGAAATTCGTAATAGACCCCGGCTGCCTACTGATTCGTCGGACCAGGTGTTTTTTCGCGGCTTTATCCGTCTCTATTCCAGGTCTGACCACTTGATGTACTTCCTGTCATCCTTCCAAAGCTCTGTCAACATTACGCCCAAACGATCCTATCTCTCCCCGCCATCGCCCATCCAAGTGTATCCCGATAATCGTATACATCCAGACATAAGATTAAGGATAACCGGATCAGCATCCTTAGATCGTCTTTGTCTGGTAGCGCGCGCTAATGCAAAATCATTCACTGGATTTTCTCCAATTTGTCTGGACAACTCAATTTGGGTTTAGTTTACTTTGATGTTCAATATCAGTTTATGTGGTCAAAGATGCACACAATTTCCAACTTTACTGCCCGTTGCGTGGAAAGCCATGGCATTTTTTTTGGTATAATTTCACCATCCAATATAACCCCAGACGGAGACGCAGTAATATTGATAATCGAGACATTGCGCTGCCTTTGACATTCATGACTTCCTAATTTCCGAAATGGGATAGACAAGCCTGGCATTACTGAGGCCGGCATGCTTCATTTGAACCTTTCACGGCCCTATTCTTATCAAGCCGAAAGCGAATACGCTTTTGCATCCAATTGACATGGGGCGATTTACTGAGCATTGAGCGAGTTTATAGTTGCCAAAATGAAATATTACATAATGGAGAAATCTTTCAATAAACAGTAAATACATTATTACCTTGTTAAAAATCCAGATAAATTGTCTATCACTGGGACTTAAAGTTCCTAGATATCAGCATCTTGAAGTATTGCATTTGTGTAAAATCGTTTATTTAAAGGCGAAGATGCGTCTGAAAATATATGCAGAATGTCAGAAAAACGATATTATACTCAACCCGAGAAATTCTCTGTAAGCATCTGTGCACACCAGACCACAGTTTCTCATAATCTCTATAGCTTTTTGTCATAGATGTAAGAACAAAGATTTTCAGTTTGTTTCCAATTTTACTGATGAACGTTTTTTTTCACAGAATTATATTTAAAGTTTTGTATTGAAAATCGCTAATTTAATTTGATCATGGGATGAAAAGTCCCACTCGGGAGAAGCAAATACATCCCAACAGAATCGTCGAGGGAAAGTTGAGGTGGATTTCCCTTCTCGAAATCTGGAATTTTCATCACTTCATCAAGTTAATATGGATTAGTTTTTCCAATTAATTTAAATTATTACTTCAAAGGTATTTTATTAAAAATTTCACGACACACTGAGAGAAACGTTGCTGGGGTGCATCATGCATGCAGCTCGTGTCATACCTCGTGACAGGTTACCTGCGTCGGACGCGTTCATCCCACATACGTGGGAATTCACGTATAGGTTTTACCGAGTATTATATGGGAATACGAGAATTCCATATAACTTGATCATGGGATGATAATTTCCACTCGAGAGAAGGAAAATACATTCCAACCGAGTGAGTGAGTAGAATTCAACGTCGTTTTCAATATTTTTTCAGTCATATCACGACGGTACCTACATGTTCCAGAACACGAGAGCGTCCACAGTTCCTATTACCCTGGACACTGATCCCAATCGATCCGCTTACGAGTTTCAATCTGATTGAAAACAGACCCGGAAACTAATTCTCTAACTGGATCTGATCTTCTTATCCCAAGGTCGTTCGGTAACCTTCTAGGGACTCTCTACGTTACCTCATCTTTGACCAATCAACGCAAAGTACGAGCTGGCATGGCATGATATTATGGCACAGACGTCGTCTTACTTAGCCCACTCACCGGGTTATCTGACCTAGACACGGGGAAACTGAGTAATTGCAAACTAACCAAAATTAGAACTGCATATAGCTGCAGCGATATATATAACCGATCCATAACCATTACAAAATGTGATGAAAAATTATCTATGATTGAAATTTGCTTTTTATTTATCCAAACTTATTCGAACTTAGCTGCGTAGGAACACAGGACACAGGGCCGCAAAACAAGAGTTTTGGGGGGTGTGGGCGGTGGTATTAGAGAGAAGTGTCGAAATATGGGGTCTCTATATATAACCCCATGCTCTATATAAATCCACATCAAGGTGTGAAACGCACTTCGGGTGAATCGAGAAATAAACGGTTTACCGCCAAACAAAATACATCAGCATATTCTACAAGTATCACTTTATATATTCCCGTCGTCAAATTAGTAAATTTGTGCAATTTTTTATCTTTGCCGGGCGACTCAAAATCCAACATAACTGTCCATCCATCTAGGAACAGTGAGATTATGGCGGGCTTCGTTCTCAATTCTGATTGGTCAGTCGCGACACGCCTCCGGTAAGAGAGGTCAAACACTGATCCGCTGTCGCGACTGACCAATCAGAATTGAGAACGAAGCCCGCCATAATCTCACTGTTCCTAGATGGATGGATAGTTACGTTGGATTTTGAATCGCCCGGCAAAGGTAAAAAATTGCACAAATTTACTAATTTGACGACGGAAATATATAAACTGATACGTGTAGAATATGCTGATGTATTTTGTTTGACGGTAAACCGTTTATTTCTCGATTCACCCGAAGTACGTTTCACACCTTGATGTGGATTTATTTAAAGCATGGGGTTATATATAGAGACCCCATATTTCGACACTTCTCCCTAATACCACCGCCCACATCCCCCAAAACTCTTGTTTTGCGGGCCTGTGGTAGGAAGGAGCTATACGGTACCGACGTCAGTCAAGAATGATATAAACAAAACCACATGGGGACATTTCGCGCTGTGGATTGGCTGTCAACTTGAATCGATTCTTGATTCGGCTTAAAATTTGAGTGAATGTCATCGACACTCCCCGTCTTACTATATTAACGAGACTCGGGAATTACCGGGAGCCCTGCGAAATTTGGTGCAGAACAGACTCGAGACAGAAAGAGGGTCCCATCTTCATTTTATCCAGCCAATTTCTACGTTCCCACTTCAAGCCTGCCTTGATTTATCTGATCCCCTTCAGCGTTCAAAATCCGACGAACCAATCAGAACCTACACTCTGAATGTGAGTAGAGTGACATCATCCTCAAGTAGCGGCGTCATTCCTCCTATAATATGATGTTTGTATTAGCCCACTATATAGGTCAGCCAATCAATAACACTCTTCTACGACATATTTCGAAATTCAAATGTTTTCGAGGTCAGTGACGTCTCGTGTCTATTTATAAGTTCCTTGTACATTGAAGGGGCCTAGATATATCAAGGGAAGTTCGAGGTGGAAACGTAGAAATTGGCTTGATAAAAGGAAGATGCTTACGCCAGAGCGAATCTGATTTTAATCAGATTGGGCGAGTTTGGGATGTTTCTCTTTTCTCGAGCGGGGGAATTTGCACCCCTTCATCAAGTTAATATGGGATTCATTTTCCGTATAATCTAAATCAATATTTTTGTAAAAACATCAACTACACTCTGAGAGAAACATCGTGCCTTCAGCTAGATTCCAGCGTCGTGATAGGTCGTACGCGCTCATCCCATGCGTACATGTATGTGGGGTCGACTTATCCCAGTCGCTTTTACCTTATGAGTTTACGACTGTTTAAATACACGATTATGGAATCGGGTTTTAATGTCTGATAAATTTGAACACATTATATTTGATAGGCTCGAACCAGTTCAGGAGATATACCATATACCACTTTCAATTTCAGTTTCTTGTTCCCCCAAAATAACGAACTACATTAACGACTCCTTCACACGAGAGCTCTGACCAAAACTGAAATTGTATATTATATTTCGCAAAATGTAAGCTAATGTTCGCAACTTTCACTTATTTTAAGCTCAAGCATTCCTTGGTCGCCAATTCATCTCACCAGACAGTCAGTTCTGTCAAATGAAAAAAAAATGTTCGCTTTCATACCGGTAATATCCCATCACTATAATACTTCTGTCTAGGGTATAAATAATATAAATGGAATCAAATCGTTCCATATGCAGCTCAACGCTGTTCCTGGTGAGCGGAAGCGGGTGGGGTTGCTGAGATGCGTGCGAGGTGCTCGTCATGTCATTGTAGCTGGCCAGTAATTTGTGGCAGCCGTAGAATGTATTTTCTAAGGACATTCTGATCACAGATGTCAAATTTATAACAATTTAAGCGGATTGCTGCCGATTTTCTTGAAAACGGTTTTATACAGAGCTATCCCCAGCTGGTTTGAACCGAGAGGCATCGTTAAATACGGGATTTGAAAGAGCCGTCTGTGGCGTTTTGGAAAATAAACTGTCACGAGGGTATCATTTTATACTTTCTGGTGTTTTCCCCGGTTTTCACTGCGGAGCTGGTGCCGCTTACTCTGTGGAGACCAACCGCTTTAAGTAGGACTGCTCGGTGTCTAGATAATGGGGTGGATGTGGATGGAAATGCTGAGTGATGGAACATTTCTGTCTCTGTCGACGAATACTTTCCTGTTTAGTCATATGGTTGCTTTTTAGTTGCCAGACGTCGTCAATTTTTCTCACCTCTTGCATATCGCTCCAATTTTTATATCTTGCTGTTTTTCGAGTGCCGTCTGCTTATGTTCAATTTGATTTCTTATAAGTGAAGCATTGGCCCATACTCCCACGATGTCTCTGTGAGATCTGATCATTAAAACAGGGAATTTATACCAACGGTGGTCCATTACAGGCCTCCATCCAAAGTTTCTCAAATTTTGTAATAAATATCGTATGTTGACGCACAAAATACGATCGCAGCATGCACGATCTCTGTGCTTCGTTTCGCAACTTGTCTAATTCCGCTCAACACGGGACCAGGGGCCGTATGAAAATCAAATGTTTTACACCGCCATGATTTCGAATGAACATCCACAATCAAGGCATGGCTGAGATAATCCATTTGGATAAAGAATAAAGATCCGTGATTAAGATTTCATGTATTTCATCACCATGTCTCCATCGCCATGTCTTCACATCATTGGAAACTGCTATCCAGTACCAACATGTCTTAGTAACTGATAATATGATCGCAGGAATCACAGGAAACAGTAAGCAAATTGAGTAAATGAGAGGTGAGATTTCGAAAAAGCAGGCAAGGTCAGGGACCTCTACGATTTTGATCGTCCAGTGAAATCAGCATTTAGTAAAAATACAAAAAACGTTTTTGTTAAATGGGGCGTGGTCATGCCTGCTCAGATGTCATTATGGTAGGAGAATTACTCAGCTTCAATACCAAAGTATTCGGGAGGAATTGTGAATGCAAAGTACCTGACAGGTTTACTTGAAAGACCAGTTTCAAGATGATTTGCGCTCACTCCTATTGTATCGGAATGCCCACAGCCATGTCATTCGAAGTTAGTATCCGCTTTCCAAGATCTCAGGAATAATTTATGTGAATCACAAGGTAATCCTTTCGGCTGTCTTCCACCATGTCGGACATGTGATATCATGTTGGCTCTTCTGATAAATTATTGAAAACTCATGGTTGGACTGAACAGAATATTCAGCGATAACTGCTTGATACATCCACACAATCACCATACTCCTGCCGTGCAAACTGTCCTAAATGTTTGGGGATATCTCGCATGAGACGAATATTCGTTCGAATACACATATTAATGCTACCGAGCTTTGCTTTGAATTTGTTCTGTCACTGGTCACGCAGTGCAATAGCAGAGGAGAGGTAATTCCCTATGCAGAACAACGGTGAATGATGCGCTTGTACAATACCGGATATCCAATCAGAATCTCTCATTTCCATCAGTTTTTCGATTGTGGCCCCGATATCCAATCAATTGGTAGAACTAGCACTTCCGGTATATCTTCTTGTCCTAGTGTCCAAGCCTCGCATTGTCGGAATGATATCATGGAAGGATTATTCTCCGTAAGTGATTCAAGAGCTCGAAGGTCACCGTTGCAATATAAAATACACTTTTACTCTAACTTCGAGTCACAAATGACGTCTGTATTGACTACCTTGGCGGCTCGTTTTGCAGTGAGACAGTACTATAAAATGGCGACATTAAAACTGCTCGGTTCAGATAGACACCGCTGTGATATGACTGAAAACTTGTTGAAATCCTACTCACTCACTCCATCTCATACGACCATCAGTTAAGTCAAACTGGAAAAATGTTTCGCTGTTATACTGATAATATATCCCATTTCAAGAATAGCTGTGGCATGGGTATGAAATATTGCCACTGGATGCGAATCGTTGCAGTTGTTGGTGCACCATGTGATCAGAGGAGGGGGCTGGTTTGCTGTGGTGCATCAGAGGTTATCGTCATATCATTATAGCTGGCCAGTAAATTGTGGCAGCCGTTCAAATGTGTTTCTAAGGACATTTGATTATAGATGTCAAATTTTAAACCAATTTAGACGAACTGCAACCGATATATTTGGAACAGTCCGATACTGATCTATCTCCAGCTGGTTTGAATCGATAGACGCTTTTAAATACGGCAATTACAAGATCCGTCTGTTGCGTTTTGGAAAATAAACTGCCGCAAGGGGTATCATTTTGCTAGATGTCCTGGTGTTTTTTCCCGGTTTCACTGCGGAGCTGGTGCCGCTCACGTTGTGAATACCAACCACTTTAAGTAGGACTGCTCGGTGCCTAGGTAATAACCCGTCACCAGGATAGAGACGTTTGGAAGCAATCCATGGAGTGATGGAACATCTCTGTCTTGTATGCCTTGCTGTTTGTCAAGTGCCGTCTACTTATCTTCGATTTGTTTACTTATACAATGAAGCAATGTGCTCATACTCCCAGCATGTCCTTGTGCTATCAGGTCATCAACACAGGATATTGATCCCAACGATGGTCCATTATAAACCTCCCTTCCGAGTTTCCCCACTTATGTATTAAATATCGTACACTGACGGCAAAATACGAGCGTAGCGTGCAAGATCTCTGGCGTTAATTTCGCTCAGCCCGGGACTAGGGGCCGTGTGAATATCGTGTATTTTATGTCTTCATGGTTTGAATTGAACAATCATAGTAACAGCCCGGCTGAGATACATACACTGGAAAACGACTTAGAAATTAATTTGGATAAAGAATATTGGTGAGTGCATGTAAAGAACAACATGACGTCTTGCTGACATCATTGAACACTGTTGATCGCTTCTGTCTTTTAGGAAACCATATATTTTTTTATTGTATTTATCATACCAAGTAAGGCTTTCGATTATTGACGCGGAAATTCTTGAATATTGAATATTGAATGCCGGAACTGACGCTTCCTATCCGTCATAGTAAATGTTAGTACGATCGCCTGACAATCACAGGAAGCACGAAGCAAACAGGAGAAGATGAGATGAAAAAAAATAAAAAATAAAAAATAAAGCAAAATGTTCCCGTTCTTTTTGATGGGGCCTGGTTATGCTAGGTCAAATACCAGTACGCTAGGAGAAATAATCAGCATTAATGCCACAGTATGCACGAAGAATCGTGAATGCATATGTAAGGGAAATATTTACGTCACAGACAGAAATGTTCAGCCAGTTTCAAGATGATCTGAGCTCCGTTGTATTGTATCGAAATCCTCGCAGCTATGTGATTCAAATAATCCTGTGTTAAATGTTACGATTTTAATCAACGTCACAAAACATTGTTGCATAAACTTATAAAACAGGGCTATACCACCAAGCGTCTCCGCTCAAAGTTTCTCAAATTTGGCGATATATATTGCATGCTGATAGCAAAATACGAGCGTAGTGTGCAAGATCTATGGCGTTACGTTTGGTAACTTGTGTCTAATTCCGCTTCACCCGAGGCTAGGGTCGAATGAACCCATGTACTTCAAGATCCTCCTGGTGCACATATGAACAGTCACAATCAAAGCGTGACTGAGATACATCATTCCATAGATGACGACTTTACAACGAATATTATGGATTAAGAATACTGATGAACGATACGGAACATCATGATGTCTTGCCGGCATCATTGAAAACTGTTGACCGCTTCTATCTTACAGGAAACTAGCCTATGTTTATGTATACTATGATTGTCTTTTTGAATTCGGTGTTAATACTGTTATATGGAATAGGTCTTTGGATTATGGACGCGGATATTCTTTAATGGACGACGGCTGAATTATGAATGACGGACCAGACGCCTGTAATCAAAATAACCGCGTTCCAAAATACCAGGAATAATTTATGTGAATCAGAAGGTATCCCTCTCGGCTATCGTTCTCAGTATCAAAAATGTGATAGCATGTGGGCGTTTCTCATAACTTATTCAAAGTTCATGGTTGGACTGAACAACATATTCAGCGATAACTGCGTTATACATCGCCACAGTCACCAGACTCCTGCCGTGCAAACTGTCCTGAATGCTTGGGAATATGTCACAGAAGAAGAATACCCGTATGAATACACATATTAATGCTACTAAGTTTTTGCTTTGAATTTGTTTCGTCATGGTCATGCAGTGGAAGAGCGGGCGAGGAAAGGTCGTTCCCTATGACGGTGAATGGTGGACTCGCACAATACAAAATATCCAATCAGAATCTGTCAATTCCACTTCCTTATTGTCGGCTTTGGCCCCGTCAACCAATCAATTGGCAGCACTAGCACTTCCGGTTGATCTTCTTGTCCTAGTGTCCAAGCCCCGCACTGTCGGAGTGTTATCATCGAAAGATTGTCCTATGTAAGCGAATCAAGAGCTCGAAGGTCATCGTTGCAATATAAACTGCATTTTACGCCGATCCTCGAGTCTCGAACAACGTCCGTATTGCCTTCCCGAACAGTGTTTTTCTGTGGGGCTGAATTATTTACTAGGGCTATCACTAACGGCTTGTCTCGCTGTTCCATGGACATGTAATGTTAGTTAGTCCTTGATGCCGAATTTTTTCCCCCAATTTTATTCCTCCTTTTAGTGATATATTTTCCGGTACCCGTCGCGCAGAGCAATTGAACATTGTCTACAGCGTATTGTTTTGTTGAAAACCCATCTCTATTCCGTATTTGTAATACCCATTGGACATACATGTATAACGACAATTCTCGCATTTTATGAAGCCATTTCCGACGTAAATTTTGCTCGAGAGCAGTTGAACCGGTCGCTTCCTAAAGCTTCTTATCGACCTGTTATGTTTTCCTTATGTAACCCATTGGGTGACAACATATAAACGCCCACTTCCGCATCACTCATTTATGTCGTTTCGAAATTCTTCTTAAAATGACCATGTTTACCCACCCCGGGTTTAAAATCCGGTTTCTTTCCAGTAAATGCCCTGATCATCAAATCTCTCATTGAAAAAAATCCGTCTCACGCGGAGACTAGGAAATTGTTTGGAACCTATTCGACGTGGGAGTTCAGAAGTAATTTCATGATTTGAAGATCAGAAATACCAATGGTACTGGATTATTCTCTAGATATCGACTTTACAACGAACATCATATGAATTATTATAGAATACTGATATTTTTGGAACATCATGATCTCTTGCCGGCATCCTTGAAAACTGTTGACCGCTTTAGCTCATGTTTATGCACACTATGCTTTCTTTGAATATGGTGCTAATGCTGTCATCTGAATTAGATCGTTGGATTACCGACGAGGAAATCATTTAAGGTACGACGAACGAATACTGAATGGCAGACGCTTTATTATATACAAATGGATGAATTTGATTTTTAACCCTACCTGTCCTGGAGGGGGGCAAATCCCCCTCCCTACTAAACTTTCTGCGCTATCCCTGGAACGACAAATAATGGAGAGCTGATACTCCGTGACTTTGTAGTTTATCATATTGGGGGCATTTTGATAATCCCCCGAGCAGAGGATCATGGGAAACTTCAAGATGGCGTCCACGTGTGTTACCAGGAAAGTCATGTTTTTGTCATATTTCTTCAAAATTTCTGCTTTTTCACGATGAAAAATGGCCAAAAACTATTTTATTTCACATCACATTAATATTTACTAATTTATCATGCAGTTTTTGCGGAGAAATTGCATGCATAAAAACATCGGAAAATCTGACCGAAAAATCGACCCAAAAACGCCGTTTTTATTAGGGGCGCCATCCCCCCCGGCCTGTACAGGTCCAAAAATGCCCAGGCCAGATAGGGTTAAACAGACCGAAAATTAACCTATGGTTAAGTACTCTTATATCGTGTGACAGTGAGTCATAAATCCAGCTGCTGAAGTCAATTATTTTTTTTTTTTGGTATTAATTTTTTTTTTTATTTCTCACATCCTCACAAAGTACAACACACCAACGAAAATACACAAAAACGTTACATAGAAAAGACGTACATATCCCGTACACATATTCACTTGTATGTAAACTCGTTTACAATTTCAAATCAATTTACCATGCTCTTAACTAACAAAGTAACTAATGCAAAATATTTGACCACAGCCCCCATCGTTCGTTCCATTTTTGTCCACCCTGTCTGAGAAACATCATTTTTTCAGTCCTGTAGTAGTACTCCAACTCAAGTAAATACACTTCAAACTTTGGGTTTTTACCTTGACATCGCCTTCGATAAATATGAAATTTTCCTAATAAGACAATTAAGTTTTGTATGTTGCTCGAAGCCAGAAAGCCAAAAATGATGTCCTCCATAAACAAATCTACTTTAATTGTAGTACGATCTTGAATTTTGTTTTGTAGGTTACACCAAAAAGTACGGGTTTCTCCACATTCCCAGAAAAGGTGAACAATGGATTCTCTCGTCGTGTTACAAAATGTACACCTATCATTATCTCGTAATTTAATTGTAAAGAGGAAAGAGTTTGTAGCTAAAATTCTGTGTACAATTCGAAACTGGAACCACCGTAATTTTACGTCAACCGTAACTCTAATTGGAAGAAGGAATACTTTTTTCCACCATTCACAAGAGTGTTGACCTATTACCATTTCCCATTTCTGCTTAAGGCGTAAATCAGTAATTTTAAATTTACCTACTAACACATTATATATATCTTTAGTGCCTTTCTCATGCTTACTTATTGTAGATATGCATTTTGGAATGAATGGGAAGACCATATCTATTCTCCAATTTCCTATAGTATCATTTAAATACTGGCGCAAAGAGTTCCGTATACCTAAATAACGTGTAAAAAACGGTCTAAATCCAAATTTGTTACAGAACGAATCGTAATCAATAAATGCACCACTGGTATCTAAAAAGTCATACACGTATAGTACACCTCTTTCAGCCCATGTACGATAGTAGACAGGACTTCCCCCAACATTGAAACGAGGGTTATACCATACTGGAAGTGTAAAATAGCTGTTTTTGTCCGATTCTGTTAACTGTACGAATTCCTTCCAGTATGTGAACACCTCCCTCCAAAAAACATTTTTAAGTTTTGGCAGCACTTCATCTGTATATTGTATGCCAAAAATAAAAATTTTATCTAAAGAAGTTCCCATATTAGTTTTTAATAAAGTTAACCACTTATTGTCCCCACCTTTCAATATCTTTCTCACCCACGTAAGTTTTAAAGATTGATTAAATATGTAGATATTTACCATACGTAAACCCCCGTCACTATAATCCTGAATCATAGTATTTCTTTTCACCCTATCTGGACCATCGCCCCATATAAAATTGAAAAGTAAGGAGTTTAAGGTTTTCATTATTTCGGGGCTCGGAGACGGAATGCTTGACAGAAGGTGGGTAATTTTCGACATTGCAAGTTGCTTTACTACAATTATTCTCCCATTAACAGTTAATTTTCTTTTTTTCCAGTTTTTTAACAAATACTCAATCTGTCTTAAGTTTCGAGATAAAATTTTCCTCTATCATTTTGTCCAAATTTATGTTGAAAGTCACTCCCAACAGGGTGGCGGATTCAGTCCAATTTAAGTCAAATTCAGGGCAAATTATTTCACCACAGCTCCTCCTAGCACCTATCCACAAAGCTTGGGTCTTATCTATATTAATCTTTAAACCAGATATCCTAGAGAACTTTTCCAATAGGGCCAGGCAAGATCTGAGAGAACGGGCAGAACCGTCTAATATAATAGTAGTATCATCAGCGTACTGAGACAGTTTAAATTCTGTATCATTCAAATGTATTCCCTTTACGTCATGTTCAGCACGAAGCATAATTCCAAAGATTTCTACACATAGCAAGAATAGGTAAGGGGACAATGGATCACCCTGGCGACAGCCCCTTCCCAAGGGAAAGGCGGTAGTCATATGGCCATTTACCGTCACCCTTGAAAAAGCATTTTTATACATGGTTTTAACCCACATCTGAATAGACTCTCCAAAGTTATAAAGTTTTAAAACGTTTTGTAAAAAAGACCAGGAAACAGAGTCGAATGCTTTCTCAAAATCGATGGAGAGAAGCATGCCCGGAATGTCGTCATTTTCAGTTTTACTCAATATATCGTAAATCAGTCTAGTATTTTCCCCGATGAACCTACCGGACATAAAGCCTTTTTGATCTTCATTAATTAAATCCCCCAATATAGTTTTTATTCTCTTTGCAATGCACATGGATGCTAATTTGTATGAGCAGTTCAGAAGAGTAATTGGCCTCCAATTTTTTTAGAAATTCCCTAGGTTTTCCTGGTTTCGGGATCATAGTAATAATTCCATCTTTTTGAGTAATTGATAATTCTCCCTTTCTATATCCTTCATTTACAGACCTTAACCAAAATTTACCAATATCAGTCCAGAAAAATTTCAAAAATTCTACGGAAAAACCATCCGAACCAGGACTCTCATTATTTTTCATTTTTTTCAATGCATCCAGGGCCTCCTGATACTTAATTTCACCCTCAAGATCTTTCGAAATATCATCTGTAAGTCGTGGAAAATCGTATTTCTGAACAAAATCAGTAACATCAAACGGATCTAGAAACGAGTCTCTGGATTCATATAAGTTACTGTAAAAAGTTTTGGCTTCGGCCTGGACTAATTTGGGATCTTCAATAGCTATGTTAGCTAATTGCAATTTTGAGATACTTTTATTTACGAAATTCTTTTTCTCTAACGCACAGAAATATTTACTTGGTTTCTCCCCATGCTCTATCCATGTGGCTCTAGCTCTAGTCAAAATCCCCTCCATTTTTTCTTTTCTCTAGTTGATTTCTGCTATCTTCTAAAACTTCGTACAGAATACTATCCCTTCCTTCGTCTACTAATTGTTCCAACACATTTATGTAGTTTTCTAATTCCTTTTCTTTGACATGTTTTTCTCGCTTTTTCTTCGCAGCGTACGGTAGAGTTACTGTTCTTATATTCAAAAGGAGAGTTTCAAAAAATAACTGGTCCGAAATAGTTAATTGTAATTTTTCCAAGGGGATATTTTGTACTTCATCAGGTAGGTACGGTATTGAAGCATATTGCCGCTTCGTATTCTCAATGCTTTCCTTAACTTTTTCACAATAAACAGTATCTTTCAATAGAGAATTATTAAACTTCCAATTTCCTTTTCCATGTACAATTTTTTTGCATTTTAGTTTGAGTGTAACTCTCGAATGATCGGTTCTATATCCCGATAAAATATCGACTTCTTCCACAATATTCAATAGCTCTTCAGAAATTAAGAAAAAATCTAAGTGTGCCTGTTTTAATGGATTTCGTCTTCTCCACGTATATCTTCTAACCCCCGGATGATATGTTCGCCATGGATCGCAAAGATTATATTCATTTTTCAAGTCAATTAATTCTTCTCGCGCCTTGGGATTATTTATATGAAGATAGTTAAAACAATCAATCGTAGGATCCTGGACTAGGTTAAAATCGCCACAGATTACACAAAAAGGGTTATCATAGTCATCGATCTTTTGACGCACTGATTTGAAAAAATCCGGATTATCTTCATTCGGAGCATAGACATTTACCAAGGTGATTCTATAATCTGCTATGGTTATATCTAAAATTAACAAGTTGCTACTATCACACTTCACAAGGCTGTGTACAGTATATTCAAAATTTCTCCTTAATAAAATAGCTACTCCTCTTGAATTACTCGATACAGAATTGAAATATCCATCACAGCCCCATTCGTCCTTAACTTTTTGAAAATCAGGCTCAGTCCAATGGGCATCTTGGAGACAATAAATAGAGTAACATTTCTCTAACAAATAATTAGATACATCTTTTCGTTTCTCAGACCCAGCCAAGCCTTGACAGTTATAGGAAAGCAAGCTTATATCACCCATTTGAAAAGAAATGACGGGTTAAAATATGCCCAATCGAATTAATCAGAGCTGGACTTATACTAGAATTCTTATCTTTACGCATACAGCTACATATATCTACGGGATAACAGAGGACAAACAGTTGGACGTGAGAATATATAAAAATAATATAACAGACATACCAAACCATGCTAAAAAACACCACATATAATAGTCCCGGAAGTGCAACCAAATGGTACACCATGGAAAAACTAAAACCAACTTGTAACTCCCAGTCCTGTTGGCAGCGATCGCTACCACGTATTTAACAATTTAGAACAAAATGAATTCCATTACATTATTTCAGGCACTTCGTTGCCGTTAATGACATGTCAAAACACATAATTCTCCAAATCATATTCACCTATATGCAAGCATTAATTGGTATTTCTTCTTGAGGGATCTCCATTATGACCCTTATAATCAACACGAAGAAAAAATTTTTTACCCCCAAACACCCCAAATCAAATCAAAATGAAAATATATATATTAATCAGAAATTAGTTCTAACATTTATAGTCGATAAAATAGCGTGTTTATTTTTTTTTAAATTGTGAGGCCTAATCAATCAGAGTAATATTCCATGCACTGCCTGAATATTAACTAAGTCATTACCTATTGAATTCTCGCTTATGACAGGAATCTAGAATGCTCCTTTCACACTACTGTACACCTACCACCTACAATTTATAACTGATTTGAAATTGAAACGTGTTAATTTATTACAGCAGTCAATCCACATCCTTAATACTTTCCAAACTGAGCCTTCTCTATCTTCATTACAAAGGCAGGCTAAAATTTATTGCTATAAAATCGTAAAATTACATAATCCGTTCGCCTAAAAAAAAAACTCATTACCATTTGCACGGATCCATAGAAGTATTAGGTTAAACACCGGCAATCAGGGACAACCCCACTCGAAAAGTCAAATCCGATCTCCACATGTATATGATTTCAGACTAAAATTCTAAAGATCTTGACAGAAACACTGCTTTAGCCTGAAACAATATAAAACCATCTAAGATCGCGACAAATCTGAAGAAACACCCAATTTAAAGATGCCAGAAACCAAGAACACTCCATTTGAGAAAAGAATTAGATTCAAAACTTGAACTTCTGTTCTAGATCACATTCTATATTTTCTTTGGGTTACCCAGATTTGATCACGACTAATTCATTTGGTTTGGCCTGATCGCCTCCGCTACATATACATGTATGAGCCAGCACTTTCCTTCGATATTCAGATACAAAAAAGAGCAATAGAAAAATGTGTATATATCTTTTCAATAGATCACAATATTAAAAAAAAAAAAAAAAGTTGTCAACAGTAATCATCAATGCGTTCTTTGAACGAGTTTCAATTTAGTAATATCAGGTAAAGACGAATAGAGCATACCTGGGCCCAGTCTATTCACGTCGTCTTATATATCGCTCAGGGCTATCGGCTCAATCTTCAGCCTATATTTCTAAGAGTATGTACATGCAAAACCCTTTAGTAATTTTATACGTCAGGTCCAAGCCACGTGTAATATTAGAAACCGATCCACAGACGAAGTTTTTTTCATTTTTATAATTACAACAGTTCAAGAGGAACACTCATGTCAGTACTTGTCCAAAACTGGTAACATTGAATAATCTATTTCAACAAAATTTAGACAGGAATAAATTCCATTCAGTCAACTATCAGCAACTTCATTTTTTATATCGTCCCTTCAAAATTCTTTTTCCATAGATCGGACTCAACTAATTACGGGCCCACTAATCTGGTCGGTTGAGATCTGAAATTTGCCACAACAGCCCATTTTTTTTCGTATATTTATGTCTTACAGGCAGAACGTTTCAACAGCTTAACTATTATCAGATTATACAACATCCCTTTACAGGACCGGACTCGTTTAGCTGATCGCAATTTCTCAAAAGGCCAAACACAGTTTTATGTTCCAGTCCACACGGCTGTCTTTCACTTAGCACAGTAAAAACGTAGGAGTCAATATAAATACTTTACCTACAGTTTATCAGTGTCAAATTTTCTCCAAGAGTCCTTTACATCTTTCCTGCTCTCCAACCAAACAGAAGCTCCCTTTTCTCTGATTCGGGTGTGTAATTGTCTCTCCTCTCTCAGTTTTCTACCCACAGCAGCTAGTCGTCCTCGTTCTTTTCGTAGTACCGGGGGTAAATCGGTCCGGACAGACATCTTCTTGTTTTTCAGGTTTACCGCTGCTTTATAGAAGGTCTCCCGGTCCTCCCAACAAACGAATACTACAATAACTGTTGCACTGAGGTTGTTCTCACCTTGGTAATCCGTTTTTGGCAATCTATGCGCATGTTTGATGAGCATACCTTTCGCGAAATCTGGTGACAGTTTCAAGTCCTCGATAGCGAACTGCCGAATTTTTTTTATTGTCTCCCAAAATGGCTCAAATCCTGGCAGTCCATACACTAGTAGATTATATTTCCTGTCATAGACCTCGTTCAATAACAGCCTCTGATCAACATCGTGTGCATTTTTCTCCAAAGCTCCAATCCTCTCTTGAACATGATCAACTTTCTTCTCGAGTGCCGGAATTTTTTCTAACACCGCATCCACACGTTCATCTAATTTATTTAAATGGCTCTCCATGTCATTCACCCGTTCGTCTAGCTTATTTATCACCCGGCCCTCCATGTCTGACAATAGTTGTTTTAATTCAGCCATGTTATTCCCGACCGTACTGGTTGTGTCTACTTCCACGTGCGCGACCTCCGTGCTCTCGGCTCCCGTGCTCGACCCCGTAGTGCTAGCCATTTGCTCAGCTGGTATCGGTACTATGACTTCGGTATTTCGTGGATTATTTCTAGTCAAATAATTGTGTACACCACCCGTTTTTTCGCGACTATTTTGCTTCGTTATTACGTTCTTCTTTTTACCTGCACCGGGCATACTTTTAGATCAAATCATCTATCCTGTCAATTATGGCAGGTTATCGACACGTCAATAATGATATCTCCTTCCCTTGTGGCCTATATATTCCGGTAACCCATCGGCGTTATTCGGGTAATCAAGATGAGTAAACATCCATATAGTTTCCGAAGAATCCATCTTTCCAGTCTTTCTTTTGTCTTTGCGAAAATATATCGTACTGAATTCCACGTTTGGCGTTCGCCGTATCAGTTTTTGCAATTCAAGGCTGAGCTCAAAGTCAACGAATTATTTTCAGTGTTCTTCTTTACTGATAACACTTGCTTCATTTTCACCACCTTTGGAAGACCACAGCGAATCGTTTAGTATCGAGGTCATTTACTCTTAATACACCAAATCAAATTCTGTCATCGCTCCACTAGGTCATTGAACTTCCGCTTTTTCTCTTTCTAAAGTGACTACCTGTACGGTGGATACACCGTTTTAGTCGTGCAAGTAGGATTTTTCTCCAAAGAAAACATACACACGGGTAATAGCTAATTCCAAAAGATAAAAGAGTTTGTGCCATTTTTGTGGGAGAATAGCTCTTTGAAATGACGGTATGCTTCTTTGATTCAGTTGCCCGTTTACAACCGCTATTCCAGTGAATCAATGGTACTTAGCATCAAAGCGGAACTACATCATGTCTCGTTAGACAACAATCTCGGTGGCTAAGGATGTAATGGGAACTATTTATGCCGAGTGAATTTCACCCTGTAAAACCTTGATCCGTGGTTTAATTGCGTAAGATGTAGTTCTTGGCCATTCTACTTTGAATCTTCATCATGTCTTAGTAATGTGGACAAGCAGAGCATGACAACAATTACGAATGTTTTCACTTCAAAGCATTGCTTTAATTCTGCTCAGAGATAACAAAAAATATAGTTAATACATTAATGTAACATCCCTAGTAATTCGGCTGGCAGGAATTTTATTGGCAGAAGCGGCTTTCCTTATTTCAGGCCTGTGCTGGTTATCGTTTCCGAGTTATTAAAAACGTGTGTATTGACTGGATGACTTGGTCACAGTGTTTGGGAAAATGACATCAAGGTCAAAAATCATTTATTGAAGGATTGATCCAGAGAAAACTAAATGAACAAACTGAAATTTGTATTTACTGTTGATTTCTTTATCTTCAAATATTTTCAGACAGATAGGTTGTGGAACCTTTAGAATAAGTTACATGTATAAAGTTCGCAATATTTAGTAACAATTGGGGACGTCTCATACAGACTAACAAATCTCCAGCTCATCCCTCTGGGCAGTAAGCTAACAATTTGCGACTTCATACCATCAACACCCATTCTAATAATATTTGCGTCTTCGACATTCAATAATCCACTGTTCAGATCGCTCCAATGGGGGGGAATGATTTGTAATGGTATACGGGAGGTGCCCGTCGTGACATTATAACTATAATACAGTAATCTGGGACAGCCGTAGAGATATATATTTTAAGGACATTCAGATTAACAGTGTCATATTTAGATCAATTCAGGCCGACTGTGGCCGATTTTCTTGGAAACGGTCTGATAATGAGCTATCTCCAGCTGACTTGAACCGAGACACACCATTCGATACATGATTTACAAAACATGCCTGTGGCGCTTTGGGAAATAAATTGTCGCATTTTGGGAAATAAACGGGATATCATTTCGATATATTTTCTGGTGGATGGATGGATGGATGGATGTATGTACTTGGGCACTCCATTGCACCGCGATGGGCACTGGTCGTGCGAACACACCGTGCAACCCGTTTCCTCCAACCCACCCTACATATGATCCCTATTATCAGTTGTGTATATGTAATCCCCACATTCCTAATACACAATATACCTTCTCCGCATTCAACACAAACCTTATACTCTTCTTTTCCCATAACTACAGAAGTATGACACAATATTTCCATTCCTTGCGGAGCTGATGCTGCTTTCGCTGTGTAATAATTATACTTCACAAGGATGGCGCGGTTATATTTGGGTATGCTGTGGTTGTACCTAGGTAACGACTTGTCAACAAGATTGAGAGGTTGTAAGTAGGCAACCCGTTAGTAGAATGGAATGGCTATACCTAGGTAATTACCCGTCTGCATGCGGGATTGGTTGTATTTAAGTAATAACCCGTCAGCAGGATGGCGTGATGGTACCTGGGTAATAACCCGTCTCGAGATGGAGTGGTTGTGCCTAGATAATAACTCGTCACCAGTATGGATTGGTTGTGCCTTGGTTAATAATCCCATCATCAGGATGGAGTGGTTGTGCCTAGGTAATAACCCCGTCACCAGGACGGATTGGTTGTACCTAGGTAATAATCCCGTCACCACGATGGAGTGGTTGTTCGTAGGTAATAACCCGTCATCAAGTTAAAGTGGCTGTACATAGGTAATAACCTGTCACCAGGATGGATTGGTTGTACCTAGGTAATAGCCCATCGTCAGAATGGAGTGGTGTACGTAATGACCCGTCACCAGGATGTAGCGTTTGTACCTAGGTAATAATCCGTCTCCAGAATGAAATGGTTGTACCTAGGCGATAACCCATCAACGTAAAATATATTCTTATCGAATGCATAGATTTTAAGATTATAAGAGATGTTTTGTATCGAGCGACTACTTTGGAAGATCTTTTTAGTCGGGTGAGGGAGGATTGCATATTGGGTTATTTGAGAGAAATCGGTTTGTTGCATAAGTTGTAATGTGTGTATGTTTTAATGCGTTGGATTACTAAGTTATTGATTTGAGTACTTAGAATTTTGTTTGATCGTCGCTATATAGCTGAAATATTGCTGAACGCGACATTAAACCATAATTCTCTCACTCTCTCTCCATGAAGGAGTGGTTGTACCTAGGTAATAACCCGTCACCAGGATGGAGCGGTTGTACCGAAGTAATAACTTGTCATCGAGACAGAGTAGTGAAACCCAGGAAATAGCCCGTCACCAGGATGAAACAATGAATAGAAATCGGTGTGATAGCACACCTCTGTCTTGTATGACTTGCAATTATCGATTGCCGTCTACTTATCTTCATTTTGTTTTCCGGTACACTGAAAGATGGATCTATACTCCCACGATGCCCTTATGATATTATGCCATGAAGATGGACCATTCATCCCAACGGTATTCAGTCATATGACTCAAGTACCTGCTCGCCATTATACAATTATTGCATGTTATAGAGTGGGACATCACGATTTGTCAACTCGAGACAAGTGATCTACAACGAGCGCGCAGCGCGAGTTGTACATCACTTGTCGAGAGCTGACAAATCGTGATGTCCCACTCTATAACATGCAATAGTTGTTTTATTATACCGAATGTCCTATTTGAATAAAACGGGGACTTTATAATCATGTGAATGAGGATGGTACGGTGAAATAAGCATATCGTGTTCAACAATGCGCGACCGTTGTTGATTTCAAAACGCCGTGTCAAGATCAACTGTTCGATTCTCGGTTTGTTTGTCGACTCAATCGCATAACTTGGATGAGTAACGTTCGCGGTGATCTTACGTACCTTTTCAAAAGATACCAAATTTATTTCAGTCAATTACCAAATCACATCCACTAATTTCTATCACCAACGGGCCGACGTATACACGTCAGGTCGAAATCTTCGTTTCGGGGAGTATGTTGGCGCGCGCACTATGGGAGGCAACCCTTGGCCCGGCAGATGTCGCCGTGGAATAATTTGTGATGTACAACGCTCTGCCGTGGTACATGACATTTATTCAACGGTAAGGCAAGATATGAATGCATCATCACTGCACATCACGATTTGTAGAATAACACGTGACAGGCTGTCAACCAATGAAAACTTTAGGAATTTACATGAGGTATAATAAAGTAACTTACGGGAAGCACTATGAACCAGTAGTAAAGTCGTTCAAATTCCATGTCTGCAATGAACACAATATTCTGCGACGACAGTATGCTGTATCTGATAAACATACACATACACAGAGGAAATAGCAAATTCCAAAAGATAAAAGAGTTTGTCATTTCTGTGGAAGAATAGCTCTTCGAAATGACGGTATGCTTCGCTGATTGAGTTTTCCGTTTACAGCCGCTATTCCAGTCAACCAATAATACTTAACGTCAAAGCGGAACTATATCATGCCTGGTTAGGCAACAATCTCAACAGCTATCCATGTAATGGGAACTATTTATACCGAATGACTTTCACCCGAAACAACATTGATCTGCGTTTTAATTGCGTAAGATGTAATTCTGGGCTATTCTACTTTGAATCTTCATTAAGTCTTAGTATTGTGCAATGAGCCGCAGAAAAAGTGATCACGGCAGCAATTACGAATGTTTTCACTTCAAAGCATAGCCGTAATTCAACTCAGAGAAAATAAAATTGCAGCTAATTTGTTAACGCAACATCCCTATTAATTCGGCTCCAAGGTCGCGCGCATATTGTTCGTTGGCCGAAGCGGCTTTCCTTATTTATCGCCTGTGTTTGTTATCGTTTTCAAGCCATTAACATATTTTATCTATGGATTGGATTGGAGACAATGTTTGGAAAGATGAAATGAAGGCCGAACATTATTTATTGCATAACTGTTTCAGAGAAAATATAATTCGTATTTGTTTTTGAGTTCGTATCTTCACATACATGTACGTTCAGACAGATAACCTGTGGAACCGTTAGAAAGTTAATATTCGCAACTTTCAGCAACAACTTGGTGGATCTCGAGCACGCTTGGAAATCTCTAGTTCATGTCTCTAGGCAGTAAGTCCAGTGAAACTGAAACAATTTGCGACTCCATACTGGTAAAAACTATTTCAATAATATTTGCGTTTTGGACATTGAACAATTCACCGAAATCAAATCTCTCCGAGGAGGGAAATGGTTGTAATGGTATACGTGAGACGCTCGTTGTGACGGCCGTAGAGATATAGTTTTTAAGAACATCCAAATCACCAATGCCAAATTTAGATCATTGTAGGTGGACTGTGACCGATTTACTCGAAATCGATCCAAAAATGAGCTATCTCCAGCTGATTTAAACCGAGACACACCATTAAATGCAGGATTTGCAAGAGCTCTCTGTGGCGTTTTGGGAAATGAAATCTCGTCGGGCGTATCATTTCGATATGATTTCTGGTGTTTCCCCCCGATCTTCCTTGCGGTGCTGGTGCAGCTTCCGCTGTGAATACTGACCGCCTTAAGCAGGGCTGCTCGGCACCAAATAATATTCAACTGTCACCTGGATGAAGGTGTTGTACATTGGTAACCCGTCACCAGGATGGAGTGGTTGTACCTAGGTAATAACCTGTCACTAGGATGAAGTGGTTTTATGTAGACAATAACTAGTAACCAGGATGGAGATATTATACCTAGACCACTCGTAACCAGGATGGATGGTTGTATCTAGGTAATTACCCGTCACCAGGATGAAGTGGTTGTACTTAGGTAATAACCTTTTACTAGGATCGAGTGGTTGTACCTAGGTAATATCCGTCACTAGGATGGAGTGGCTGTACCTAGGTAATGACTCCCCACCAGGATGGAGAGATTCCACCTAGTTAACCCGTCAACAGGATTCATTGGTTGTACCTAGGTAATAACCCGTCACCATGCAGGATGGAGTGATTGTACCTTGGTAATAGCCCACCACGGGTATGGAATGGTTGTACCTAGGTAATAACCCGTCACTAGGATGGAGTGGCTGTACCTAGGTAATGACTCCCCACCAGGATGGAGAGATTCCACCTAGTTAACCCGTCAACAGGATTCATTGGTTGTACCTAGGTAATAACCCGTCACCATGCAGGATGGAATGATTGTACCTTGGTAATAACCCACCACGAGGATGGAATGGTTGTACCTAGGTAATAACCCGTCACTAGGATGGAGTGGCTGTACCTAGGTAATGACTCCCCACCAGGATGGAGAGATTCCACCTAGTTAAGCCGTCAACAGGATTCATTGGTTGTACCTAGGTAATAACCCGTCACCATGCAGGATGGAGTGATTGCACCTTGGTAATAGCCCACCACGGGTATGGAATGGTTGTACCTAGGTAATAATCCGTCACCATGCAGGATGGAGTGATTGCATGTACCTTGGTAATAACCCACCACGGGTATGGAATGGTTGTACCTAGGTAATAACCCGTCACCAGGATGGAGTGGTTGTACCTTGGTAATAACCCACCACGAGGAAGGAATGGTTGTACCTAGGTAATAACCCGTCACCAGGATGAAGTGGTTGTACCTTGGTAATAACCCACCACGAGGATGGAATGGTTGTACCTAGGTAATAACCCGTCACTAGGATGCAGTGATTGTACATTGGTAATAACCCACCACGAGGATGGAGTGGCTGTACCTAGGTAATAATCCGTCACCATGCAGGACGGAGTGATTGTACCTACATGTAGGTAATAACCCACCACGAGGATGGAATGGTTGTACCTAGGTAATAACCCGTCACTAGGATGAAGTGGTTGTACCTTGGTAATAACCCACCACGAGGATGGAATGGTTGTACCTAGGTAATAACCCGTCACTAGGATGAAGTGGTTGTACCTTGGTAATAACCCACCACGAGGATGGAATGGTTGTACCTAGGTAATAACTCGTCACTAGGATGAAGTGATTGTACCTTGGTAATAACCCACCACGAGGATGGAATGGTTGCACCTAGGTAATAACCCGTCACCAGGATGAAATGGTTGTACCTTGGTAATAACCCACCACGAGGATGGAATGGTTGTACCTAGGTAATAACCCGACACTAGGATGAAGTGATTTTACCTTGGTAATAACCCACCACGAGGATGGAGTGGCTGTACCTAGGTAATAACCCGTCATCATGCAGGATGGAGTGATTGTACCTAGGTAATAACCCACCACGAGGATGGAATAGTTGTACCTAGGTAATGACTCCCCACCAGGATGGAGAGGTTTCACCTAGTTAACCCGTCACCAGCATTCAGTGGTTGTACCTAGGTAATAACCCGTCACCATGCAGGATGGAGTGATTGCACCTTGGTAATAACCCGTCACCAGGAGGGAGGGAGAGATTGTGAGGCAATCCATGGAAATATGGTGTGACAGTACATCTCTGTCTTACTATTATCGAGTGCCGTCTACTTAACTTCCGTTTGTTTTCTGGTACAAAGAAACATTGATCTATATTTGCACAATGCACTTGTGACATCAGTTCATTAAGACTCTCCATTTATCCCAACCAAATTCCGTCATATGACTAAAGTACCTGCTCGCCAAACTAACTGCATACAGTTACGGCGAAACACGACGAAAAAGTAGTCCATCTGATAGGCGTGTACAATTACGATCACCCGAGGTCTAACTGCAATGACAAAGTGAAATCTGCATAACTAAAGATGCGAAAATGGCAATGACCTCTTGTCAGTATGCCGGTCTCTTTTTCCACCACTTTCATGTGTTGCATTTAATTAAGTTAATCTGTTCTTTTAGATGGAACCTGCTCTTGCTAGCTTAAATTGCACAGCAGTATTAAGCATCTGCATTTATGAGAGTTTTTTTCTGCAACAACAACAGTACGTAAATACCAAATATTTGCGAGAAAAGTTGAATGCATATGTGTCGACATGATTTTCGTGAAAGACAGAATAGCTAAATAATTTTCAAGGTGATCTGAGGTCCGTTCCGTTGTATAGAAATGCTCACAGACAGGTAAATCTGATTTAGAATCCGTGTTCCAAATTCCCAGGAATAATACATATGTATCATCATTCATCCCGACTACCTTTTCCCTTGTCGGACTGGTGATATCTGGTCGCTGCCTTAAGTTTAGAAATGAGTCCGTTCCAACCACACCGAGATAGTGCCTCACACAGAAACCAGTACATTGTGTCTGTTTATTCTCCGTGCTTGTACTGAAAGTCAGTTTGTCAGAGTGCTTGCCAATATTGACCGATCAATTAATCAATTAGTAAGGGGGCTAACTCCCACTGTTACAATTAATTCTCTCGAGAGTGCGGCATGATTTGCTGGATAATGCCATCAATCTGTTTGTCCATACGTCTATCCGTCTGTCTGTCTGGCAGTCTGTCGGGACGTCTGTCTGTCCGTCTGTCTGTCTGGTTCTTCTCATAATTATTCAAGGCTTGTCTGGAATGAACACAATATTGAGCGACAACATTATGTTGTATCTAAAAAAAGATCACCCTCTTGTCGTAAAAAAAAGTCTTAAAAAGCCGTTGGTGAATATATTAATGTTAGTGTATTTTTGTGCTATGAATTTGTTCCGTTATGGGTCGCGCAGTGAAAAGACGGAATTGAGTGCCTCTCTATACGCTGACCAACGACGAATTGTCATAACGATATTCTTGCACCATTGCATGATGTAAGAGAACCACGCATGCGATTGTAGGTCACCTTTGCAATATAAACCACATTGTATACCCTTTCATCCAAGGTGGAAAGAGGTAACTCATCTTCGAGTAAGAAATCACGTCTGTATTGTCTACCTGGGCGGTTCGTTTCTGTGGCGCTGAATTATTTAGTAGTGCTATCTCTAACAGCCTGTCTTCTTGCTGTCTGCACAAGTATTCTCAATCCTTGGAGCCAGTTTTTTCCCCAATTTTATTCCCCCTTGTAGTGAGATATTTCCTTGCACCCGTCGTACAGAGTAATTGAATCTCAGTTTGGAGGTATTTTTTGTAGGAATTCCCATCTCCATTCCGGATTTACAACGTGCTTTGAAAAAGCTTTAACAATTGTCGCCTTTCATGAAGCTATTTCAAACGTAAATTTTGCTCTAGACCAATTGAACAGTCTAAGTATATCTAGTTGTTAAGCTTGTTATGTATTCCCCGTGTAATCAGTGGATATTTTTTTTTACAAAAAGGAAGTGACGGTAACAAAAACCTAAAACCATGGACGCCTATCGTCATTTATGAATCTTGGAAGTACAGGTCACTTTGGACCGCGCTTTCGTACGTTAGCATGACTGATAATTTTCTCAACGATATACAGGCACCTCATAAATGCAAATCTCTGCCCGACTCTCCATTTTCGAATGGGCTTAAGTCCATCTCTACCCACAACTTCAAAATTCAGACTAAACTACTCTTCGTATTTAACGCTAAAAAAAAAAAGAAAAGAAAAAAAAAAGATAAATAAAGCCGCCTCATCTCGCTCGAGATGCATGGGTACTAAGAAATAGTCTAGAACCAAATGGATTGGGAAGTTCGAAAGCTGATCGATGCTGTGAGGTTTCGACTAGGATGTTATGAAGGGTAGGCTAATAGATCATGTACATGCGGATGACGTTGAAGCTGAAGAGGACGGAACCTTGTGTTAACCCTATCTGGCCTGGACGATTTGGGTGTATCGCAGCCTGTGTGTGTGGGGAGTGGAAAGTGCTCTTCGCTATGCCCAAGGTTAGAGCGCTAACACTTGCCACACCTTTGGTTCAAGGTCTACCATAGAATGTAAAAATAAATCCAAGAGGGCCGCCAAGATGACGTCACGGTGACGTCCTCTTCCCCGCATCCATTTTCGGCTATTTTTGGTCCGATTTTCCGAAATTTTTATTTTCCGATCTTTCTCTCAAATGCTAGCAAATAAAATAGAAAATAATTAGTTTTGCTTAAATAAAATACATTCCAATCCTTTTAAGCCAGAACAATATGACGAAATGGGCAAAAAATGCTGCTGAAAACACGAGTTTCTGAGATACCACATGCACGTCATTCTGAATTTCCCCATGATCCTCTGCTCGGGGGTATGCAAATAAGTCCAAAATGACCCAAGATGACAAGCTTTAAAGTCACGAAGTTTCAGCTCCCTCGGTTGTGTCGTTCCGAAGCAGCAGAGAAAAAGTTTACTTTGGACAGGCCAGGTAGAGTTTAAACGCCTGTTGATGTGGTCAGACTTTGATATATCCATTAACATATATCATTGTATTGCGAGAACTATCCTTCATAATTGTTTACCTTAAATGCCAAAAGAAATACCTTCGTCCAACAAAGTAATATACGCGCAGCTTCTATAGTTAGGGTGAAATGTTTACGAGTGTTTTCAAGTTTTGGCTATGGTCCCGGAACGACAACATACAAATTATCAGACCAAACCAATAAAGGTCGGGTATCTGGATTAACGTCATGCCCGGTACTGATGCACGAGGAGACAATTCTGATGGTTGAATTGATAATTGTTGATGGACAATCCCTGCCTGCTGAATGGTGGGTCAGGATTCCATTTGGAAAATTGTATATTAAGAATAGATATTGATGGGAAACTGACCCATCATTTAGTTTAGTTTAAACTTATTTTATTGTCTCATGAACAACGGGACTTAGGGACAAGCTTTAACAACCTGAATACCCCTTTCCCTACATAATTAATTTTCAACTATAATTACAGTATAACAAATCGATGTCATTGAATACAGGCTTGAGGCAGAGTAGACATTAGATACGAGTGGTTTAAACAATATTCAATACTTCGTCTAATCAAACAATAAAACGCAGGACGAACTGCATACTCTCTCTTACTCTTTGTTTTGGGTTGGCATGGGTGTAGTTAGATCTTACTGGAAGCAGTTAAATCGTACTGTATGCGACTACGTATCCGTGGTGTCAGTTGTAAAACACACAATAACTATAATAAAGCCCCGATATATGGAGACTGCCCACCTTCTATTATACATTAAACCGCTCACTCTTTTTAATGAGATTTTGGACCATCATTTAAGTATCATTATGTCCTGTGCCAGAAAGTCATAATTCCAGCTGCTGGAGCCAATTATGTCCAGTATTTCCCTGGGCGAGAGACCGCGATAGACATTCAAATGCTAGCCGCGTTTGGAACTATTGGAACAATTCATAGGAAAGCTTAAAAAAACCTATCATTTGAGCCTGTTAATTGCAGTGTTGTTTTGAATCCAGATGTTGGAAACAAATACATCCCATGATGAAAAGACCAGGACAGACTGATGGATGTCAAGTTTTGGAAGTCCTGAAAGTCCATAGAACAGAGTAGAAATTAACCTATGGTTTAAGTACTCTTATATCGTGTGACAGTGAGCCATAAATCCAGCTGCTGAGGCTAATTATGGCAGGTTATCGACACGTCAATAATGATATCTCCTTCCCTTGTGGCCTATATATTTCGGTAACACATCGGCGTTATACGGGTAGTCAAGAAGAGTAAACATCCATATAGTTTCTGGTGAATCCATCGTTCCAGTGGCGTTTCTGTTGATTAATTCTCTTGTCTTGGCGAAAATATATCGTACTGAATCCCACGTTTGGCGTTCGCCGAATCATTTCTTTCAGTCCAAGGATAAGCTCAAAGTCAACGAATTATTTTCAGTATTCTTCCTTGCTACTAACCCTTGCTTCATTGTTGCCACCTAGGTATGTCCACAGTGAATCGATCGTTTAGTATCGAGGTCATTTACTTGACACCAACTCGAATTCTCTCATCGCCCCACTAGGCCATTGTACTTCGGTTTTTCCTCTTTCTGGTCGATGCACCGTCTCAGCCGTTTGAGTAGGATTTTTCTCGAACGAAAACATACACAGAGGTAATAGCTAATTTCAATTTTTTTTTTATAAAAGAGTTTGTGTGATTTTTGTGGGAGAATAGCTCTTTAAAATCACGGTATGCTTCTTTGATTGAGTTGTCCGTTTACAGCCGCTATTCCAGTCAACCAATAGTACTTAACGTCAAAGCGAAACTATATCATACCTCGGTATATAGCAACCTCGGTATAGCTGCCGATGTTATGTAAACTGTTTATACTGACTGACTTTCACCCGCAGAAAACCTTGATCTGAAATTTAATTGGCTATTCTACTTTGAATCCTCGTTGCATAAATTCAGCTCAGAGATAATATAATCTCAGCTAATTTATTAACGCAACATCCCTAGCAATTCGGCTGGGAGGAACGCGCATATTTTTGTTTTTGGCAAAAGCGGCTTTTGCGACTTCATAGCAGTACCACTCATCTCAGTAGTGTTTGCCTCTTGGGCATGGCAAAATCCACTTACATCAAATATGCGAGATGCTCCACATGACATTATAGCTATACACTAATTTGGGACAACCGCAGAGATATACATGTATAGAAGGGCATTCTGATTACCAGTGTCAAATTTAGATTAATTTAGAAGGACTTTGACCGATTTACTTGGAAACGGCCTGATAATGATCTCCAGCTGATTTGAATTGAGACACACCATTAAATACAGTATTTGCAAAAGCTGTCTGTGGCGTTTTGGAAAATAAACTGTCGCAGGGGGTATCGTTTGGTGCCGCTTGCGCTGTGAATACTAACCGCTTTAAGTAAGGCTGCTCGGTACCTAATAATATTTGCCCGTCAAAGGATGGATCGATTGATCCCAGGTAATAACCGGTCATCAGGGTGGATTGATTGTACTTAAGTAATAACCCGTCACCCAGACGGAGAGGTTGTACCTAGATAATGACCCGTTATCAGGATGGCGTGGTTGTACCTAGGTAATAACCCGTCATCAGGATGGCGTGGTTGTACCTAGATAATAACCCGTCATCAGGATGGCGTGGTTGTACCTAGGTAATAACCCGTCATCAGGATGGCGTGGTTGTACCTAGGTAATAACCCGTCGCCAGGATGGAGTAGTTGTTCACAAGTAATAACACGGCACCAGGACGGAGTGGTTGTACTTCGGTAATAACCCGTCACCAGGATGAATTAGATGTACCTAGGTAATAACCCGTCACCAAGATGGAGTGGTTGTACATAGATAATATCCCGTCACCAGGATGAAGTGGTTGTTACTAGGTAATAACCCGTCACCAAGATGGAGTGGTTGTACATAGATAATATCCCGTCACCAGGATGAAGTGGTTGTTACTAGGTAATAACCCGTCACCAAGATGGAGTGGTTGTACATAGATAATATCCCGTCACCAGGATGAAGTGGTTGTTACTAGGTAATAACCCGTCACCAGGATGGAGTAGATGTACCTAGGTAATAAATCGTAATAACTTCTCTCTAGGATGGCGTGCTTGTACCTAGGTAATAACCCGTCACCAAGATGGAGTGGCTGTACCTATAGGTAATAACCCGTCACCGGGATAGAGTGGTTGTACCTAGGTAATAACCCGTCACGAGCATGGCTTGGTTGTACCTAGGCAATAACCCGTCACCAGGATGGAGTAGATGTACCTAGGTAATAAATCATAATAACTTCTCTCTGGAATGGAGTGCTTATACCTAGGTAATAACCTGTCACCAGGATGGAGTGATTGTACCTAGGTAATAACCCGTCACGAGCATGGAGTGGTTGTATCTGGGTAATAACCTATCACCAGGGTGGAGTGGCTGTACCTAGGTAATAACCCATCACCAAGATGACGTGGTGGTACCTAGGTAATAACCTGTCACCAGGATGGAGTGATTGTACCTAGGTAATAACCCGTCACGAGCATGGAGTGGTTGTACCTAGGTAATAACCTATCACCAGGGTGGAGTGGCTGTACCTAGGTAATAACCCATCACCAAGATGACGTGGTTGTACCTAGGTAATAACCTGTCACCAGGATGGAGTGATTGTACCTAGGTAATAACCCGTCACGAGCATGGAGTGGTTGTACCTAGGTAATAACCTATCACCAGGGTGGAGTGGCTGTACATAGGTAATAACCCATCACCAAGATGACGTGGTGGTACCTAGGTAATAACCAGTCACCATGATGTAGAGGTTGCGAAACAGTCCCTAAAAATACGGTGTGGTCGAACATGTCTGTCTTTTGTCTTGCTGTTATCGAGTGCCGTTTACTTATCTTTAATTTGTTTTCCGATACAATGAAACATTCATATTTTCTCCCACGATGCCCTTGTGATACCATGCCATTAAGATGGGCCATTGTTTCCAACGTTATTCCGTCAGATTACTCAAATATCTGCCCGACAGAGTTACTGTTTACAGTACGGGAATCACGACAAAAAAGTAGTCTTTGCGACAGACTTGTATGATCAAGATCCCTCCGATAGTTCACGTGTAATATACGTAAAATCAGCATTATCAAAAATGCAAAAAACGACATTTGACTTATTGTTAGTACGCCGACATCTTTTTCCACCAGCTTCATTTGTCGCGTTTAACGAAGATCAATCTGTTCTTTCAGATGGGATCTACTCTGTCTTAAATTTCAGGGCAGTATTGAACATCCTCAGCTGTGATGTTTTTTTCTAACAACATCAGTGCGTATAAAATACCACAATATTTAAGGGAAAATTTGAAGGCATATGTAAGGTCATGATTTACGCGGAAGACAGAATGACTCAACACTTTTCAAGATGATGGAAGACCCATTTCGCTGTATTTAAATATTCACAGACCGGCCACTCCATCCTGGCGACGGGTCATTTCCTAGGTACAACCACTGCATCCTGGTGAAGGGTTATTACCTAGGTACATCCACGGCAGACATGTGATATAGGGTTGCTGCCTTAAGATCCGGAATGGGTCCGTTCCAACCACACCGAGACAGTGCCCCACATAGAAACCAGCATTTGTCCGTTTATTTTCTATTTTTTGTACTGAAAGTCGTGATGTCAGAGTGCTTAGCAATGTTAACCGATCAATTGCCCAATTATTCACCCTAGCCCCGTAGGGCTCCCGGAGATTGAACTACTGTGCCGTTTGGCACACTCCAGGGCATGGCAAGAATATAACTCAGCCCCTCAGAGAGCTTGTCGTAACTGAAGGCAGCTAACTGGGGCATCCGTGGGATTACCGGGTGTGAAAAGGATTGAGAACCAAACGTCGTGATATGACTGAAATAGTGTTGAAAGCGACGTTAAATCATATTCACTCACTCACTCACTCACTCACTCACTCACTCACTCACTCACCCTTATTCAGTCTACTGGGGGGGGTGGTGACAAACCTTCTGTGCTATCTCCGGAACGACAAATATACAGAAAAACAGCGAAGTTTCGAAGCGATATTCTCGAGCCATTGCTTTATGTAAGGGAATGATGCAAGCGCTTGCTTGAAGGTCACCTCTGCAATATAAACCACATTTCATACTCTTTCGCCCAAGGTGGTAAGACGTAACTCACTCATCTTCGAGTCACAAATGACGTATGTATTGCTTACCTGGGCGGTTCGTTACTGTGGCGATGAATTATTTAGTAGTGCTATCTCTAACGACCTGTCTCCCTACTCCCTTGGCAAGCATCATTCACCTTCATCAAGTGTGACATGACCTCTAATTCTCGACTCTCCATTTTCGTTTCAAGGTTATTTTCAAATGGAATATCCACCAGTTTAAAATTCAGAATCAATGACTCTTCTTATTTAACGCCCCAAACATAACTCAAAGCTCCAAACAAAAAGGATCCGCCTTGCCTCGCTCGAGATGGAGACTAGGAAATAGTCTGAAATCAATTGGATTGAGGAGTGCAAAAGCTGTCCATGTACAGTTTTGACCAGGACGTTAAGAAGGGAGGGAGGGAGAGAATTTGGCTTAATGTCACACTCAAGTTTGTTTCACTCATATGGTGACAGTCAGTTTGGTTGGTGGAGGAAGCCGGAGTACCCGGAGAGAATCGCCGCCCTTCGGCAAGTAACTGACAAACTTTCACACATGGACCAGCTGGTCTCGAAGCCGTGTCGGTTCAGCGGTGTGAGGCTAGCGGTCACCAGCGAAGCGCCTTAGACCACTCGGCCACCGTTAAGAAGGGTGGGCTACTAGATTAGTACACGCGATTATCTGATCAGAATAGCGCTATAAATATTCCGTGGTCCATATTAGGAGAAGTGCGATGTATCACCTCTTTAAAATTCAAATTTGATTGTCTATTTGAAAGAAATTAACATCAATGCAACCGCCACTTTCCATATTTGGAAATCCTCGCTGCTCGGTGTTGCCAAGATCCCATCTTGATTGGCTATATGACATCACGTGCGTTTCTCGGTTTGCACGATTTACTCTATTTATTAGGTCGAGGTAAATGACGGAACGTTAGTGTAATATTTAACTTGAAATATATATATATATATATATATATATATATATATATATATATATATGTAGCTATGCGACTGTCGTCTGTGCTACCATCGGCGTCAAAGCTAACATCCAATACCCGATATATAACATAGACAGTTTTGACGATCACGAAATTGCATGAGTGGAAACTACGGACATTTATTTATTAAACTCTTCTATTCCCCAACCATATCGCCATCGAAGTATTCCAACACATAATAAGGAATATTCCGAATGAAGTTCTTAACACCCCCCTCTTCCCAACCATTACCACCACCACCTTCTGCAGGCCAGACTTTGATATATCCACAAACATTTATCTTTCTATGGGAAAACTGTTTTTTTCTGAATTGTTTACTGTATCGGACATTACCTTAAATGCCAAAGGAAATACCTTCGTCAATTTAAGTAATATTTCGCTGGTTTCATGGTTAGTGTGACAGCTTTTCGGGTGTTTTCAGGTGTAGACTATGGTCCCGGAAACGATAACAGAACAGACCAGGGAAAGTCAGTTATCTGGATTAATGCCATGTAATGTAATGTGAGTGGCGTACGAGGATAACCTTCTGATGGTTGAATCGATTATTATTGATGGACAGTGGCTGCCTGCTAAATGGCGGGTCAGGATTCCATTCGGAAAATTGTATATTAAGAATAGATATAGATGAGAAACTGACCCATCATTTAAGTATCATTATGCCCTGCGACAGAAGGCCATGAACCCAGCTGCCGGAACCATGCAATTATGTCCAGCTTTCCACTGAGCGAGGCACCGCGATAGACATTCAAATGCGAGCTGCGTTTGGAACTATTGGAACGATCCAGAACAAAGCAGAAATAAATCTATCATTCAAGCATGATAAATGCAATAATGTCTTGATTCCAGCTGTTGGAAAGAAATACTTCCCATGGTGAAGAGACTAAGGCAGGCTGATGAATTTCGAGCTTTGGACAGTCTTGTAAGTCTTCAGAACAGAGCCGAAATTAACCTATGGGTTTAAGTACTCTTATATCGTGTGACAGTGAGCCATAAATCCAGCTGTTGAAGCCAATTATGGCAGGTTATGGACACGTCAATAATAATATCCTCTTCCCTTCTGGCCTATATATACTGAGGTAACCCGATAAGCAAACATCCATATAATTTTCTGTTGGAATTTCTATTGATTTATTTTCTCGCCTTCGTACCTCAACGTTTGGCGTTAACCATATCATTGCTTCCAAATCAAAGATAAGCTCATCTTAAACAAAATAAAAAAAAATAATAATAATAAATATCATCCTTTTTTCATGCTTGCTTCTTAGAACGTCCACAGCGAATCTATTATTTGATACCAGTTGCCGGGACATTCTCTGTACGACATCCCGAATTTTCGCGAATTTTAATACAAAACTATCATTATGATAGAACGATCCGCGATATGGTGGGCAGCGGGCCGATATTGATGAACTGCTGTCGAATATCGGCTTGACACCGTAGTTTTGAAATACATATGTGACTTCGGATCTATGATGTGCTCCACGATTAGGAGATATCTTTCGCAGATAACAAGAAGAAGATACCAAGTACTAGTATGCAAAATCAAACCGTTATTATTCTGTTTTCACTTCCTTTAAACGAAGTGTAAACGAAGAACGATGAGAATGGCTGCTATTCCAGGCATGGGGCATGAAAATGGATGCCTTCGGGCCCTTGGCGTTAACGACATTCGTAGCTGCTAATTATTGATATCGGGCCAATAAAAAAGTATAACACCGTAATAAATCATGCTATTGTTATATTACCTAGGCCACTCACTTGACGCCCACTGAAATTTACTCGACTTTGCACTCCATATATGTCACCGAACTTCGGTTCCAAAGTGACTACCGGTTGTAGCTAACTTGGACGGTGTGCAAACTTAACTGTGTAAATAGGGTTTCGTTCAGATGAGATGCATACACATAAACAACAGCTATATCCAAGAGATAAAAGTTACTTTTGAACGGGAATATCACTTTGAAATGACAAAATGCTTCACTGACATTGAGCCGTTCATTTACAGCCGCCATTCCAATCAGTCGATGTTACTTAACGTCAAAGCGGAACTATTTCATGCCTCGTTTGAAAGCAATCTTAGTAGTCATCCATGTAATAGGAACTATTTTTGCTGGCCGAATTTCACCCAGGAAAGCCTTTATCTCAAGTTTAATTGCGTAACATGTCGTTTTGGTCATTATACCTAGAATCTTTATTATGTGTCAGTATTGCGGAGTATTTCGTGGAAAAACAGACCATGAAGCAATTACGAATATTTTCACTTCAAAGCATTGCTTAAATTCAGATCAGAGATAACAACTATGTGGTTAATTTATTAACCATGTCTGACCTGGGCGATTTGAGAACTGCCCAGGTTTGGGGAGAGGGGGCATTTTCATCCCAATAAATACTTTTCCTACCCCTTTGGCTAGAAGGCTGAAATTTACCACAATATACCCTTGAGACAAACTCTACTGGGAAATGTAAAAATTCAAGATGGCTGCCCATGATAACGTCACAGTGACGTCATTTTTGTAAAAGGCATTCTTGGATAATTTTTTTCTTTCATTGTTGTGTTTCCCTCTCAAACATAGCATGATAAATTAGTAAATAATAATGTGGTGTGAAGCAAAATAGCTTTTTCTCACTTTTCCTCTCAGAACGAGAAATTTTTTGAAGAAAAAGCACGAAAACGTCACTTTTCTGTTGAGAGGCTGCCATTTTGAATTCACCCATGATCCTCTGCTAGAGGGATGATGCAATAGGTTCAAAATTACCCCAATATGAAAAATTAACAAGTCGCAGAATGTCAGCTCTCAAGTTTTTGTCGTTCCGGGGATGATGTAGAATGTAGGATAGGATAGGGTAGATAGGCACCCCCCCTCCCCCTCCCCCCAAGCCTGTTAGGGCTAAGGCAATATCCCTAGTACGTCGACTATTATAAACGTACACATTTGTTACTTGACGACGCTGCTTTCCGGATTTGAGATCTGTATTTGTTATCGTATTCAAGCCATTTAACACATTCCTTGTGTGCAGTGTATTAAAGGGAGCAGAAGATATACACAGACATTTTTTCACAGACATGTACTGAACTGTACAATACTGAACGGTACTGCACGGAAAGGCCCACCATACATGTAAGTACTGAGCTGTGACTGAACAGTTCTTGTGTGGTAATCACAGCTCAGAACTGCACTGCACTCAACTGAGCAGTACATGCCAGTTAGCAACAGCCTGGTTCCAAGAGTTAACTGACCAGTACTGCACAGTAACAGGTTGGTCACTTTTCAGCTACCATGCAGTACTATTCAGTCCGATTTCTTGTTGTACTGTACGGTATCCAACCAGTACTGACCAGTTACTGAGTGGTACTGTGTGGATACGGGTCAGTACTGAATGCTACTGTACTGAGGTGTACCGTTCCGGGCCCTTTCTTGCGGTTACCATTCAGTTACCACACTGTACCAACATGTGGAAATTTGGCTGTCTATTCACGGTTGAACTGTATTTTATTACAATTGTGTATAGATTCTTTTTCCAAATACGATTACCATTTATGTTTATTTCGTCGAGGCATTTGAATTATGGCAATGTCTTAACAACAATGCTGTATCTTGCACTAATATTTCGAACGTATCTTCGAAGCTCACACATATACACACCAAACGGAAGCGTTCCACTTTAGAACACCAAAAAGGTGTTCTAATGTAATAGGTTTTGAAAACGCCCTTTGGTGTGCTAAAATAAATAAGAACAGCAGCGTTCAAACATTTTCTATTTAGTGATATCTTTAACATGAACGCTCGTGTTCAAATTGTACTGGCCCAAAACCAGAACAATAAACAAGGGCATTCTAGTTTAGAACACCAAAAGATATTACAGTTTTGAGCATTCTTTTGGTGCCCTGGAAAAAAGGCCAGCAGTGTTAATCATTTGAAAAGTATTTGTATTTAACATGGCAGTGTGACTAACGTCACAGGACCTACGAAGTATGGTAGGCATTAGGACTCCGACGCGCACTGAACTCTCGGAAATCCCCGCTTCCCAAGTTGAAATCCTGCTTATATTAAAGATGGGCACAGCCCAAGTCAGAACCGCCAGTCATTTTCATCAAAAATCACCAGAAATTTTCATCAAAAGTAGGTCAGCTCAGAACTTGCTGGTAACCTTCATGCAAAAAATCAAGGTTCTAATGTCAACGGTTATCCTTGTTTTGCCGACGAAAGGATTTGGATGGACTCACTTACTGACTATCGGACATTTGCAGATGGTAGCCTACTTCGTAGAAAAATTATAATGGCACTGCACACCAGAAAACCTATATCAAATACTTGTACTCAAACATATATTCTTATATGTAAAGAACATTAGTGTTAAAATTTGGGACTTCAATGCACACGTTAAGGAAACCAAACGGACGCGTCAAGCATCCCAGTATTTTAGTGGGTAGGCGTCAATCCACGACGTTAAGATAGCAGTAGTTGCCCAAGAGGACATAAACATACATAAAATATTCGGTCTACCTGTAACTTCCGCCGCCAAAATCCAAGGAAGTATAATGTCTTAATAAAATCAAGGTTCTCAATGATGCCATTGCATGCTTCCGCGAAAATACTGCAAGATTATGTAGTTGTTGGTAGTCTGGTGTTTTATTTGGTTGGCGATAAATATATTCACCGAGCACAGCCTTATTCGGAGTGCATCTACAATGTGCTATACGATAACGGCTTTTGAATATCTCGAAGATATTAGTTCTTCCTGGCGCAAATTTATACGTCCTGTCACTGCCTTTTCCTCATTGCATTTCCTTGTTTCGAGCAGCGTCGAAATCACTAAGTACGACTCCTGTGGCCTTTAAATCCGTGTCGTTTATTACCTTCGTCGTAAAATGGCAATAACGCTCTCAAGTTCAGTCCGTATTACATCCGGTAGAGCTGTTTATTACTGACGTCTATACGATCTCATATTGATTCAACCAAGACATAATACTACGTAAGTCGACAAACTATCTGAATTCAAATAATCCGCCTGTAGCAAATTATTCAACCAAACACAGACCGGGTGAAAATGCTCGAAGTTCAAGCATTAAAAATCTATATTCATGATATTTGTCAAAGCCACGACGATATTAACGATTCAAATACCGATTATCAAATCGGTTAAGAATAATCTGACAGTATCAGTCGTCTTGGTCGAGAAATTCGGTCTACAAGCATCATTGAAGGCATCATTACAAGCAATATCACAAGCATCAGTACAAGCACTATTACAAGCATCACTACAATCATGATTACAAGCATCCACACAAGCATCGTTATAAGCATTATTACAAACATCATTAGAAGCATAGTTACAAACATCATTATAAGCATCGTTCAAACTGGCATGTTTAGCCATTCCTTTTAGGGGATTTAACATATTAATTGCGTTTAAAGACCACCACAGGCGCACGATCGCATATGAATGGAAGCTAATGAAGCCCGCTTAGCCAGTCAAATGGCGCAGTAAAACTGTATATGAGACCACGAGGCACGATAGGACAGTCGTTGCGCTGTCACAAGAGAGCGAGAGTGGTTACGTGCTTTTTACTGATTTCAATAATTCACATAAGATATATTTTAATTGGCTATCTCGGTGTGAGCTGTTAATGCAAATGCAATTTGGCGCAAGATATACACATGTATGTATATTTCATGAGGCGCAAGCCGTATCTCTGTGGCGCTATGCGTGATGTTAGTGTAGCGCGCTTTTATTCTATATGTATATCTGGAGCAGTAGTTAGTTTTTAATAAAGATCCCGTTTTATCACCTACACATATTATTGTTGTGAACTCTTTAAAGAGAAACACCAGCAATTAGTTTAGGGCTAAAGATGTTGGTGAAAGTATTGCGAAATAGCGGAGACATACTGACATAGGCGACGCGGAAACTTGCATCAAACCATACATTTGTATGATGGCCGAGAGGGGCCATCGACCATCGCCCTTGAAACGTTTTGGGCGATATTGCGATAACGCGATATTGCGATGCGATAACGCGATATTGCGATGCGATAACGCGATAATGCGATGCGATAACGCGAAAACGCGATATTGCGATAACGCGATATTGCGATGCGATAACGCGATATTGCGATGCGATAACGCGAAAACGCGATATTGCGATATTGCGATAACGCGATATTGCGATGCGATAATGCGATATTGCGATGCGATAACGCGATGTTGCGATGCGATAACGCGATAACGCGATAACGCGAAAACGCGATATTGCGATATTGCGAAATATCGCGTTATAATTACGCGATAATGTGCGATATTGTGCGATATTGCGATAATGCGATATATCGCGTTATTTTCCCGCGATATTGTGCGATATTATAGCAATATCGCAATATCGCACAATATCGCACACTATCGCGTTATTTTCGAGAAAATAACGCGATATTGTGCGATATTGTGCGATATTGCGATATTGCTATAATATCGCACAATATCGCGGAAAAATAACGCGATATTTCGCAATATCGCAATATCGCACAATATCGCACAATATCGCGTTATTTTCGAGAAAATAACGCGATAGTGTGCGATATTGTGCGATATTGCGATATTGCTATAATATCGCACAATATCGCGGGAAAATAACGCGATATTTCGCAATATCGCAATATCGCACAATATCGCACAATATCGCGTTATTTTCTCGAAAATAACGCGATAGTGTGCGATATTGTGCGATATTGCGATATATCGCGTTATTTTTCCGCGATATTGTGCGATATTATAGCAATATCGCAATATCGCACAATATCGCACAATATCGCGTTATAATTGCGCGATGCGAGAGCGGATAGCCATGAAGACAACTCTGTCAACTCTGCTGGCCCAATTCCTGGTTATCTCCCCTGATTCGAACATTTCGAAATAGGTACGCTATGCAATGTTTTTTTTTATTCTTATTCGAAGGAGATGTAAAATAAATGTGCAATAATTGCATTGTGGGTAATACCTAACCCCGCCTATTTGGATATGTAACGAAGCTTTTCGTTGGCTATTGAGAAATCGATGGCGAAAATGGGGGCATATTTGAGATATGTGTCGGTTTGCCTTCACTGTCTCTTTGGTCAGTTTCCCTACATTCAAATCGTTTGTTTGTGATTTGGCACTAAGAATGAAGACAAACACAAGACAAACATTATCAAAGACGACATCGACAGCCAAAGACGAGGCAAACCGACTGTCAAATATGCCGCCATTTTCGCCGTCGATTTCCCATTAGCCAATGAAAAACCTCGTTACATATTCAAATAGGCGGGGTTAGGTATTACCCACAATGCAATTATTGCACATTTATTTTACATCTCCTTCGAATAAGAATAAAAAAAACATTGCATAACGTACCTATTTCGAAATGTTCGAATCAGGGGAGATAACCAGGAATTGGGCCAGCAGAGTTGACAGAGTTGTCTTCATGGCTATCCGATCTCGCATCGCGCAATTATAACGCGATATTGTGCGATATTGTGCGATATTGCGATATTGCTATAATATCGCACAATATCGCGGGAAAATAACGCGATATCGCAATATCGCACAATATCGTACAATATCGCGTTATTTTCGAGAAAATAACGCGATAGTGTGCGATATTGTGCGATATTGCGATATTGCTATAATATCGCGCGATATTGTGCGATATTGTGATATTGCTATAATATCGCACAATATCGCGGGAAAATAACGCGATATATCGCATTATCGCAATATCGCACAATATCGCACATTATCGCGTAATTATAACGCGATATTTCGCAATATCGCGTTTTCGCGTTATCGCGTTATCGCATCGCAACATCGCGTTATCGCATCGCAATATCGCATTATCGCATCGCAATATCGCGTTATCGAAATATCGCATTTTCGCGTTATCGCATCGCAATATCGCGTTATCGCATCGCAATATCGCGTTATCGCATCGCAATATCGCGTTATCGCATCGCAATATCGCATTATCGCATCGCAATATCGCGTTTTCGCGTTATCGCGTTATCGCATCGCAACATCGCGTTATCGCATCGCAATATCGCATTATCGCATCGCAATATCGCGTTATCGCATCGCAATATCGCGTTATCGCAATATCGCAATATCGCGTTTTCGCGTTATCGCATCGCATTATCGCGTTATCGCATCGCAATATCGCGTTATCGCATCGCAATATCGCGTTATCGCAATATCGCCCAAAACGTTTCAAGGGCGATGGTCGATGGCCCCTCTCGGCCATCATACATTTGTCTTATATACTGTCTGTCATAGAACACGAAGTGTGGGGTACATGAAAAGTGATGTTTTCGTCGTATTTCTTCAAAAATTTTGCTTTTCTGTATGGAAAAGTGGGTAAAACCTATTTTATTTCATATGAGATTATTATTTACTAATTTATCATGCAGCTTTTGGGAAGAAAAAACAAAAATAAGAAATTCGAAAATTCTGACCGAAATATCGTTCAAAAATGCTCTTTTTAAAAAATGACGTGACAGTGACGTCATCATGGTGGCCATCTTGGATTTTTTTACATTTTCTTGTAGAGCTTGACCCAAAGATATATTGTGGTAAGTTTCAGCCATCTAGCCTTAGCGATAGCGAAAATATGTAGAGGGAGGGCACTTTACGCCCCCCCGCAGGCTGCGATACACCCCAAATCGCCCAGGCCAGATAGGGTTAAGCCGGTATTAGGGGCCGTGTGAATACATCATAGTCTCCACATGAACATCTGCAATAAAAGCGCGGCTGAGATACTAAGGCTACGTCCGAGAATCCACCGTATTCTCGGGTCTGAATGTTAGGTGCCGAGGGATGCTTTCCCGTAGTGTCATATTGATGTCGTCAGTTTTTTTCCACCTCTTGCATATCGCTCTAATTCATATACCACCGAGAAGAGTTTCAGAAAGATTACTGACACAATGTTACATTATTTTCTTGTGTTCCAGCAAAAACCAGAGCGATGTACCTTGGTACCGTCCAGCCGACACGGAAAAAGAGAACGCCCGAGCGAAAAAGGCGTACGAGGCCTTGATGACGGTGACACTGAGAAAGCCCACCAGTCCGGCCTACCATAAGTTCTCAGAAGAAGTGAAGAAACGAGCACGTGACAAGTATGAAAACTTCACATATGGCGAGGAAGAGGTCAGTCAGATTGTCGATTTTCTTGAATGAATTGTGATACAATACATGAGTTTAGTCCATCATTCAATATTCAGCGTCCATAGTCCAAACACCTATTCCATATAACAGCACTAGTACCAAATAAAAGAAAAAGAAACAAACCCACAGTCATAATATAAATAAACACAGGCTAGTTTCCTCCAATCATCAAATGAGAAACGATCAACAGTTTTCAATGTTACCGACAAACATATCAAATCAGTATCACTGATCAGTATCCTTAATCCACATGATTTTCGTTGTACAGTTGTTATCTAGTAAATGATGTATCTCAGTCACGCTTTTTATTGTGGTTGTTCATATGAACACCATGAGGATACTGAAGTACATGAGGCGAATCTACGAAAGAACTGTCAATCGTTCTTACATGTCAAATGCACGTAGATTTATTGTCTGGGTGAGATATTCACTGAACGGCGTCGGGCATTACAGGTCAGGTTTCTGGATATTCCTGCATTCTGTGTTTATCCTATGATGAGGCGTTTACTTCATCATACGCCCTAGATGCTCATCCACTAACATCAGATGAGTTAATTCTTTGAGCTAATTTATCTATTACCGCTTAAGCACGATGTTAGGGGCCATGTGGTTATTTCATGGCTTCCATATCAACATCTACAATTAAAGCACGGCGGAGATATAGGCTACGTCTTAGAATCCTCCGTATTCTAGACTGTGCGGTGTCGAGGGAGGCTTTCCTGTGGAGTCGTATGTTTGCTTTTAACGCCCCTGCCAAAATTGGCCTTGGGATATTGTTGTCCACATGTTTGTTTGTCCGTCCGTCAGTGCGTCTGTCCGTCCCCGGTTGCTCGTTAACACCATATCTCAAGAATATGACTATGTTTTGGAACACCAAAATTACATCATAAATGCATATGTTCACAAAGCAGAAACCTATTGAAAATATCCGTGAGATTAACCCATTTTGTCACAAACTGCTTTCTAGCACCATATGTCAAAAATGATAAGGTCTAGGCTCACTGATCTTTTAGAAAACACACATCGGTTCAGGGGCAATAAGTAAAATTGACTTTGGGGTTCTGTCATCTGTACTTTCGCCCGTCTGTCTGTTTTCTTGTTACCATTATATCTCAAGAATAATTTAGCCCAGGAACACCAAATTTGGCTCTCAAAGTAATTTTGTTTAAAATCTTTCCGATTGACCCATTTTTCAGGGTCAGAGGGTCAAAGTTGTTTAATTTGTCATCAGTTGCGTTGATACACCATATCACAAGAATGACAATTACAAGCTTTTGGTCCGTCATTCATTCAATCGCCGTTCATTAAAGAATATCCGTGTTCATAATCCAAAGAACTATTCCATTTTCCCAAAAAAACAGGATTAGCACCAATTTCAAAAAGACAATCATAGTATACATAAACATAGGCTAGTTTCATGCAAGAGAGAAGCGGTCAACAGTTTTCAATGATGCCGGTGTAGCAATAATGGTTGTCCCGCAGTATTGGTTGTCCGAAGGACAACCTGTACCTGGCAGTGGTTGTCCTGACTGAAACTGGGTGTCCCCCTCCGGGGGACACCCAGTTTCAGGTACCAGTTGTCCACTCGATACATATTACTCTTGTACATGTTGTAATGCATTAATATTATATTTGCACCCGGACAACTATTCATGAGGGACAACCTCTCTTATTACAACAGTGGCAATATTAGTTGTCCCCCATGACGTGCTGTCCATCGTATTATCAGACAAACTAGGTCACGGTATAAAGGTGACAAATTTTCAGTGGCTCGGCAACTGTCCCAAGTAGTGCAGGGGAAAGAGGCGCGGTAATATGGATGAGCGGGTTCCAGTAAGTTGCGGGTTCGAACCCCATCTGCGTCACATTATTTTTTTTATTATGATACATTATCATATTTTCCATGCTAATTTTTTCACAGATCATTTGTGGATTAATGACGCCAGGTGGACATTATATTTTGAGGCAAAATTGTTGTTACATATATTTTAATGTTCCTATTACTTAGTTCTATTTTCCAAATATATTTGACGTATTATTCGTCAGTTTCTTCCTATCACAGTCAACCGTGTTTTTGTTGAACTGATGTACACTTTATATACAACAACATATTTCGCTATCAAAGTAATCCACGTAGGCTTGCATAACAAGGTGGAGGCAAACTAACATAATTCTAATTTTGAAAATGACACTGTAGGTACAGAAGTTGCGGCATTTTGTATTGCAATGTGCTTGTTTCAGATTAATCCGAGGGTGTTGAATCCGAATCTGCTTGTTCTCAGATTAATTTTACATACTGAAACATCAGAACTGCTAATTAACCGTAATGACCAAGTCACTTGAGCATTTGGTGTCAATCTCTGCCGGGTAGGAAGGCCGTCTTCCCCCAGCCGCCCCCCCCCCCCCCCCGCCCCCTTATATCATATCTTCCTAGCCTGTGCGAAACGACAATTTCTGCAAGAAATATTTAGCTTTTTAGAACGAAATCATTAACGATGACTTGTTTAGTATGCTGTCCCCCCCCCCATTCCCTCCCCCCATTCCCTCCGCTCTTCGCTATCCCAATTATCCTGAATACCGATATGTTTAACCATTTCCGTTAGGGGGTGAAACTTGACAGGATAATGTAATACAATTAACAATGGTCACTCTAATGGCCTCACGGTGAAGTCATCTTCCCTGAAGGTAGTTTTAAATCTATTTTTAGCCAATTTTTATTATAAATATTTTTCGTACTCCTTTAGCTAGGGGGTGAATACTGTGTGATGACGTCACAGTGACGTCATTATTAAAAAGGCATTTTTGTGTTTCATTTCTTCGCAAACACTGCATGATAAATTAGTAAATCAAATAGTTTCAGTCCACTTTTCCATGCAGTAAAGCAAACGTTTTTAAGAAAACCCACATACCCACATGGCTTCCATTTTGAATTTAACCATTATTCTCTGCACATAGACTCAAAAAGACCCCAATATGATAAGCTACAAAGCTACGGAGTGTCAGCTCTCAAGTATTTATCGTTCCGGATAGAGGATAGAAAGTTTGGTACGAAGGCCCCGATGTCCACACCCCCCCCCCCCTTAAAAAAACGGCCTTGCAGGGTTAACCCCACCGCATGGCATCACGACACAATAATTTTTGCGGGGAAATTGCATGAACTCAACAAAGAGAATGTTTCATATATAGTGTACGTGCTTTCATCTCCTAAGCATACGGGGTATTAAAACTATTTATACGGGTGAGTACGAAGAGAAGAAGAGAGCTATATCCCCATAAAATTGTGCTTTCGGTCATTTCCGTTCATTTTTTTCGTATTCCTAAAAGAGCATAAAAGTAATTTACTTTGCCAAAACTAATTATTCTCTATCATATGAATTAGTTTTTGATATAAAATATCGGAAAATTAAAAAAATCAGTCCAAAAAAAGAAGAAGCGAAAAATGACTTCCGAAAAGATGACGTCACTGTGACGTCATGATGGCGACCATCTTGAATTGTTTAGCATTTCATCATAGAGTTTGACTCAAATATTTTCAAATAAACTATAAAATAGTTTCAGCCCTCTACCCAAGATATAACGAAAATAGATGGGGCGTTGAAATTCCCCCACCCTCCATCCTCAGGCGGGGACAACCTCCAAATCACCCAGATCTGTTAGGGTTAAAACAATCCATTTATCGGCTACGCATACTATCATTGCCTTATTGAACCGCTTTACATGCTGAGGCCTGATACTGGACAACTATTCCCAGGTGACGGACAACCCTTAATACGACTTAGTTATAATCGCGATAAAACCTGGACAACCACTTCTATCGTCGGACAACGTATCCCCGGGTGTAGTTGTCCATGGACAGCCTATGATAGTATCAGTTGTCCCGAGACAACTCGCAACAGTACATGTTGTCCATGGACAACCTGTCCCAGTAATGGCTGTCCGACGGACAATCACTAACCAGGACAACGTTCACCTTCACACCGGCAAGACATCATGATGTTCCAAAAATGTCAAATCCGTATTGTAATCAGTATTCTTAATCCATATGATATTCTCTGTAAAATCGTCATCTAGAAAATGACGTATATCAGACACGCTTTGATTGTGACTGTTCATATGCGAACCATGAGGGTCTTGGAGTACATGGGTTCATACGGCCCCTATCCCCGGGTTTTACAGACGCACATGAACAATGGATAACATCGGCTTTTGAGTGTTGTCATCATGTATGTACGTTCATCCGTCTATTTTCTTGTTACCTCCAAATCTCAAGAATGACTGTTCGTAGGAACCTCAAGCTTCGATCACTCATGCATCATCAACGTCACTCACTGTTTGGTTGCGGAACAGGGGCATATAGAAATCAATATCATCAACTGTTTATGGCTTATGGCCACCAGCCGCTGGTAGTCCGAGCCCATAATTAATCCTACCTGGCCTGGGGGGCACTTTCCGCCCCCCACCCTGTTGGTTTTTTGCTCCTATCTCCGGAACGACAAAAAAATTGAGAGCCGACACTCCGTGACTTTTTCGACTATCATATTTGGGCCATTTGGGCCTATTTACATGACCCCCCCGAGCAGAGGATCATGGGTAAATTCAAAAAATGGCGGCCATGTAGGGCATCAGAAAAGTGATGTTTTCGTCATATTTCTTCAAAATTTTTGCTTTTCTGTATGGAAAGAAAAAACAAAAATAAAAAATTCGAAAATTCTGACCGAAAAATCGACCAAAAATTCTCTTTTTGAAAATGACGTCACCGTGACGTCATCGTGGCGGCTATCTTGGATTATTTTACATTGTCTTGTAGGGCTTGACCCAAGGATATAGTGTGGTAAGTTTCAGCCCTCTAGCCTTAGCGATAGCGAAATTATATAGGGGGGGGGGCACTTTCCGCCCCTCCCCAGGCTGCGGTACACCCCAAATCGCCCTGGCCAGATAGGGTTAAATACAACGCACGCCGAGGGGTTCTCAGTGCTTTGCACGATGCATGTTTGTCACCAGACGTCAAGTTTTCACACGTCTTTCATATCTCTCCAGTTTAGTTGCAATATTGTTATAATCAACGTGAAAACTGAATGCAAAGATATAACAGTTAAAATATCCTACACAGAAAATATTGTTATATTCTTTATATGCTGATAACGGGAAATGGTGAGGCAGTTGACAGACACCGGAAATTTTTATTACCGTTTCTCTTTAAAGCCTGGTTATGGAGGCACTATATTGATACCATGGGGAAAATCATAACGTTCGGTTATTAATTCAGAAACTTCGTTCTTACGGCCAATTGATTTTCCCATGAGTAGAGTCCATACACAGTTCATACACCTTTCTGGTAGACAAACAAAACGACCAGCCAGGTATGACGATGATGTATATTTCCCTACAGTATACGAACTTGGCTGACAGACTCCGGGGAGATTCACACTTCGTCTGATAGCGTGCCTTAAGCGCAACTTGGGATTTCGATATCGACGCATTATTGTGAAACATTGACAGCTTTCAAGAGTACGTAACAGATAGATATACACGGTCGTTCGATCTTGACAGTATGACACATGGGTTATGTTATACGATATTGATTTTATGTCCTTTATGGTAGTTGAGCGGATGAGCATTTTCGTCTGCTATCCGGAGTTGAGAAAAACTTTCTACCCATTGTAAACTATTGTTTCTTTTTTTTCACACTGGATGAAAGACAGACGCTCTCACCGGGTGTTTATAGCTCGACATAGACGTCTACCGTAACATTATATCGATGCTTTCATCTCTTTTTGAACAAAACAGGGCTTGACAAACGAGTTTTTTTTTCAAAACAAAATAGAACATTAATTCGGTTAGGAATCTCAGACATATAGATCACTATATTGTCTGTACGCAGGTGAAAACAACGTTAAATTCTACTCACTCACTCACTGTACGCAGGTGTTAACGAGTAGCGAGTGAGTGGGTGATTGAGTAGTAGGGTTTAACGTCGTTTTCAACCTTGTTTCAATCATATCACGACGGTGCCTACATGTGCCAGAACGCGAGAGTGTTCACAGTTCCTATTACCCTGGACACTGCTCAGCCCAGCCAGTACAGCACCCGGTCACCCATCCAAGTATTGACCGAGCCTAACGTTGCTTGTGATCTGACAAGAACCGGAGTGTCCATCGCTATAAGCCGTACTCGGTAATGAATGTATGATATCTATCTACATGCGTGTGACGAAGTACCGGGAATAATTCCATTATTACGTACGTGTTAAAGAGCACCGGTAATGCATCTATGAAATGTGTGCTTCAATTCCACAAACTTCAGCAAGGTATTTGGCTACGAACAGACTCCAAGCTTTGTGCGTTTCTCATGGTTTTCCAAAAGCCGAAGGAGTCGAGCCATCCCACCGTCGTGTTTGAATTATTCACTCTAGCCGCTAGCGTCATCATAGTACAGAGGGCTCGTAACCCTATCGATTGGAGAATATCTAAGGTTCAACCCTGTCTAGATACAGTGTTTATTACCGCTCGATCAACACTTCCCCATACAGATAGAAGCCTCTTGTACACACAGGGAACATCAACCCTCGAGCTTCTGGACTTTGACATTCGAAAACAAAAACGACAGGTAGTTCGCGCTATAGTCTGCATAGGCTGTGTTTTCACGTTTGTCTGCAGTTTCTCGCGAATTAACGTACATGGACAGTCAAATAGCTGTGTCAGGTGACTTTTGATATGGTCAGGCTGTCTAGGAAGTAATGAAAACACTGTCTCCTTGTTCATAATTATGAAAACTGGAACGCACGAGTTATATATATTTTTTTGAAACATGTTTATTCGAAGAATCAAAATTTTCTGATAATTTTCATATTCTTATTACCATATATGGATTGTTTGAATTTAATCCCCAATAACTTTTCAAGTTCTTATCCAAATACTTTGCAATTCTCCTATCCGACCAAAATCGCAGGTTTTTTAAAATTATTTCGTCCTGGATACGATTTTGTCTTTGTTCAATAATTCGAATAAATCCGAAAACGTGATCCCGCCAAGTAAAAGCATTGATAACTTTGATACAATGACGAAAAAAAGAAGAACGAGGGACGTTTATTTCATCTACACATGTACATCAGTTTGTTAAAATTTCACGACTTTACCCTTCAGTAGTGTTTATCTAAACTCATTTTATAATTAGCGGTATCAAGAAATATTTGTATCACCTTTTCCCAACAACATATATATTTGATCACGATGTTTTATGTTAGGCGAAACAAACAATTTTTCGAACCTGAAATCAAGAATCTCGAGGATTCACTACGCATTTGAAGCTGATTGTAGATAAATCATAATACAATGTAGAATCTTTTGATTTGACGTGCTATTGCCTGCAGATATATTTACTGCCACAGAGCGCGATGGCGAAGGATGTATGCCTTAATTCAACATCGGTCGACTGGAAACATGCACAAGTGGCTACACATCCTCTTCGATTCAACTCTTGCACAATGGTCATGGACTCGTGGTCTATATATCATTCATGAGGCCGTTCTAGATAGTCTTCATTGGTGTGGCGAACATGTTACAAACACACACTTCTGTCGACTGTGATCGATGTGGAAAGAATGTAATGTTGACCGAGGGTATTTGTCAGTCTGAAAAATTGCATATACAGTGAAGTTTATTCGGTTCTAGTGACCTCCAGACATCAACAAGTCCAAGGTCTCGTTGAATAATTCATCGTTTTCAAGTGAACCGAAATGCATGCTTCCGCACAATGGAAGGATTTCTGTTTGCTCGATGGCGTGGTAAAGATCCGATGTTCTTGCGGATAGCTTCTAACTTGCGTACTCCGAATGACTTCTCACTTTAAACAAATGAAGCCTACTTAAAGCTTCTGGTTACAGAACTGTAAACGAATCAAGCCTACTTAAAGCTTCTGGTTACAGAACTGTAAACAAACCAAGCCTACTTAATGCTTCTGGTTACAGAACAGTAAACAAATCAAGCCTACTTATAGCTTCTGGTTACAGAACTGTAAACGAATCAAGCCTACTTGTAGCTTCTGACTACAGAAATGTAAACAAATCAAGCCTACTTATATATTCTGATCACAGAACTGTAAACAAAGCAAGCATACATTGTACTTATAGCTTCTCAACACAGACAAATCAAGCCTACTTATAACTTCTCAGTACAGAAGTGTGAACGAAGAAATCCTACTTATAGCTTCTCATTACAGAAGTGTGAACAAAGCAAGCCTACTACTAGATTCTCATCACATAACTGTAAACAAAGCAAGTCTACTAATAGCTCCTGATCACAGAATTGTAAACAAAGCAAACCTACTTATATATTCTCATCACAGAACCGTAACCAAAGCAACCCTACTTATAGCTCCTCACACAAGACTCTAAACAAAGCAACCATACTCATGGATTCCCATCATAGAAAACAAAGAAAGTTTGCTTATAGCTTCTCATTACATTTGGTATTTGGGTACCTTGCTTCAAGATCTCGAATGTGATAGTTTTTAACGCCGATCTTCCTATAGGTGGCGCCACCTGTGGGTCAAGATAAATTATGTTTCCGGTCAATAACTCCTGAGAACCCGAAAGGATTCTTTCCATATTTGGTATGTGGGTGTCTTGCCCCTGTATAAATCTCCCTTGTATTGGTTTCCATATCGGCTACTGACTTGATAGGGTTATTACACCATCGCTCTGAAATATTTGTATCTGATTCCGCTTATGTCGGCGCTGGGGGCCGTGTGGTCATGCAATTCAAAATGTCCACATGAACAGTCACAATAAAAGCTGGACTGGGATACAAATCATCACAGGGATCACTTCTGGTTCTTGTGATGTTTTTAGAAACATGTAGTCACTATATTCACTATATTCACAGAGTCATATGACTTCTTGTCAGTACTCCGGCATCGATTTCTACCATCCGTTTAACTGAATGTTACGCTTTCAAGCCACATCACTATTGTCAATGTTGGGGGAATTCAAGCGCTCGAGCTTTCATTGTACTGGTCATTCCATATCCGTTAATTTCTGACATAAGTATTTTCCAGGTCATTCCAGAACCGCTAACCGCTGACCTTTTGCAAGAAAATAGCTTGCATCTATTTCAAATTTCATTTTGGTTCTATTTGGAATATGGTGGTATTTGTGCTGTTGGAGAAAGGGTCTTTCAGAAATAACTTCGTGTACTGGTATATGCTATGTGTCAATTACACTAACGAAGAATGTTATATAATCAATGCACGGTACACTTGAGCGATCACGGCGTCAGCTTACGTAAACAACGATCTGCCAAATTCTGCGCTAGCGTTGATTAGGGCTAGCAAGCTATACGTTTCGTGATACTATATAAAATTAGATTTCGCAAAATTTAAACACAGTTCAGTAGAAACCTCGACAATAATGGCACTCTATTCACCACAAATGTTATGGAAGCTCTATACCTACTAGTTCGGCCTACCAACCGCCTGCTGTCATTATCATAGCCCACTACAATTTTTCTCGTACTTGCAAGTTTCCAACTATAGTTACCCCAGGGAGAACCAATGAATTCCCTGAATTCATGGGAAAACATGCAACTTTATTGATTAGCATGTTGATACGTGTACGTAATGATTATACTTCGTCTATATATAAAAGGTTATCATTTATGATAATGCAACATTAACAGGTTGGTGGAAAACGATGTCGGCCTACTGAGAAGAAGTCATATGACCCCACAGACAAATATACTGACTACATATTTTTAAAAACATCACAAGAACCAAAGTCCCACGATTATTTGTATCCCAGCCACGCTTTATTGTAGCTGTTCATGTGGACACATTGAATGACATTCCCACGCGATTGACGGGTGTTGATCCGACACTTCTATTTGTGGCACAATGAACATTAATCAATTTCAGTCATTCAATTTTTCTCATTAAATTTACACCGGTAAGAATTACTCTCCCTACGTTCGATGAATATATGCCTAATTAGCCTGTTAATGTTAAAGATATTTAATACTACACTGAAAAAAAATTGTTATGTTTTTAACACATGTGCTAGAAACGGCTCAAACACATACATCTCGTGCTGAAGTCAACGCCAATTTGTGTTGTAATCAACATATAGATACTAACCTGCCAATCCGTGTTGATTTTAATACAAGTTTATTTTTTATTTTCAATACAATTACAAGCGTCTGATCCGTCAGTCATAATTCAGCCGTCGTTCATTAAAGAATATCCCCGTCCATAAGCCAAATACCTATTCCATATTCCATATAACAGTATTAACACCAAATTCAAAAAGACAATCATAGTATACATAAACATAAGCTAGTTTCCGGCAAGAGAAAAGCGGTCAACAGTTCTCAATGATGCCGGCAAGACATCATGATGTTCCAAAAGTATCAAATCCGTATCGCTGATCAGTATTTTTAATCCATAATATTCGTTGTGAATTCGTCAACTATAGAATAATGTATCTCAGTCACGCTTTCATTGTGACTGTTCATATGAGCACCATGAGAATCTTGAAGTACATGGGTTCATACATCCCCTAGCCCCGGGATAAGCGAAATTAGACTCAAGTTACGAAACGTAAAGCCATAGATCTTGCACGCTACGCTCGTATTTTGCTATCAGCATGCGATATGTATCGCCAAATTTGAGAAACATGAGTCGAGGCGCTTGGTGGCATAGCCCTGTTTTATAAGTTTATGCAATAATGTTTTGTGACGTTGATTGTTAAAATTGCTCCAACACAATTTTTGTCGCAATGTAGGATCATTCTCGTCATTCTCTAGCCATCCGTCGTCCATAGAGAATTTCCGCGTGCACATTCCATACCCATTATTTGATAAAACCAATCTCCAAGTAGGGCATATCCAGAAAGCTATATACATATAAGTAAGTGAGTGAAAGCGATAAACCGTCACCAGTTTCCAATGATCCCGTCAAGACGTCGTCATGTTCGCATACTCAAATCCGTACTGCCGATCAGTAACCTTCAATCCAAGTGTCGTTGTTGGAGTATATTGTATCCTAGTCATGCTTTGATTGTAACTACACAATGCTCATACAGCCCAAACCCCGGGTTAAAGCTTACCTCTCAATATTATTCAGTGACACGCGCATACAGCACCGGGTAAGAGATTCGCCGCCAGACGTCGTAGATTCTCCGCATTCAGCATGATGAAGTAACATCATTCATGCTCCAATCTGGGGATCGTATGAACACGGTGTATTACGATCCAGCCTTGGGACCGTATGTGCACCATTTACTACGACCCATCCTTGGGACCGTATGGGCACCATGTACTACGACCCACCCAAAGGGACCGTATGGGGTCCATGTACTAAGAAAACCCGTAACGTTCAACTATACATTCGAATATCATGCTATGAATGACATTTCGTCTCGAATTGTTTATCGCGTTACAGTTTACATTGCTTTATATCCGGCTCTTAATGGGCGTTTCAGCAAAATAAATTGAAGTAATCTGAATTGAACCCTAATTATATAAACGTGACGGACATTTGTACCGGAAACGGTGCAAAATACACGCAATTGATCTGGAGAGAAAAACAAAACAATGGCAACTTGTACTGGACGTTTTTATTCCTTAATAATGAACCACTAAGATTTAGTGATGCAAGTCATGAATTATTACACTTACCATATATGGCATTCAATAGGTGACCGTTGTCCATGTGGAATTATTGCACCAGTAACCATGGTGATCGAGATACCTATGTTGTACGTCACCACAAATTAAGACCGCAATATAAGCTAGCATAGAACACGTAATATTTTTCCTATTTTGTCCAATCACAGGTTAACAGTTTTGTTGGCGCCTTTCATGATGCGGTCATCCTTTACGCCATTGCCTTAAACGAGACTCTAGAAGCAGGTGGAAACATCACAGATGGGGCAGAAATAACAAGGCGTATGTGGAATAGAACCTTTGACGGTAAGCATTGGGGAAAAATCTGTAAATTTGAGTAACGGCCTGTGTAGATCTGCAGCCTAGATCTTGATATTTTGAGATATTTTCACTCGGGTGTAGATAGGCCGATTGAAAATTATGTCAACCTGGATAAATCATATCAAACTGAACGGCAATATTTTCGGCTCGGTGGCAATAGTTTCTTCAGAGTGGTATCAGCTTCGCCTCAGTGGCAATGGCTTTGAGGGGCAATAGTTTCACCTGAGTGGCAATCCTTTTACCGGAGAGACAATAGTTTCACCTGAGTGGCAATACTTTTACCTGGAGAGAAAATAGTTTCACCTGAGTGGCAATACCTTTAGGAAGCGTCTCCAAAAATCGTTCGCTTTTTCGCCGAGAAATCTGTATTTTTTCCCTGATATCGAGATTTCAAAGGAGAGAGTCAATGGAGAATTTTTTTCAGAAAAATCGAAAGATTCGCGAGGTCGGTTTTCTTTCGTTATTTTGATCGGTTTTCATTCGACAGAAATTTCTCGAATGCAAAACTATATCGAGAATCAGTCGAGAAACCTTCGAGAATTTTCCCAGTGGAGAAAAAACGATTAAAAACTGATGGAAGTAGTGCCACTATTGACTTCGCCTAGCCTGGTACCCTAACTAACTGTCACATTGCTTACCTATACAAGTAAGCTAGGTAACCAGGCTACCACTCGGAAGCCTCGTTCAGCCTCGGGCATTATCTTGTCAAGTTTAGCGTGAACGATTAGCAGTAAAGTTTATAATTAGTGTCTGCCAACCAACCGAGTTGCGTTTGCATGCCAAATTCTTGAAAAAGTGGTGTAGGAAGGAGGCATTGAAGCAATTCGACAACTCTGAAGAAGAAAGAGAAGTCGCTATCCTTCATGTTGTCGAGCAAATGCCGTAAACTTTCTGTTGAACCATAAACCAGTCAGTCCGTCGTCAGAGATCATGTAACGGTATATGTTTATTCCTTATGACATGTATGGAGCACGCATTATTATTCTTTCGTGGGAAATCAGAAAAGTCCAGATACTAATCATTTAATGTCGGCAACATTGGACTTCCACTGTAGAGACTTAACACTCTTTGTCCTTTCTACATGACTTACTGTTGTGACTTACACACGTAAAAATGATTTAATTGTCGATTATTTCCTATAAATATAAAAGATAAACTGCCGGCGATAACATGTGGTTTAAAGTAACGTATTACTGTACATACTACTATACTGATGGGTCAGATGTTCAACTTCAAGCTAGTCCGAACTGATCTGCTTACGTTGAATACTTTGGTAAACTGATAGATCGTTGCCAATGGAGATGTGATATTCAACTCCTACTTAGTTCTTTAAAATAATAACGGACGTTAGTTTTTCATTGTAAAAGTGCCGACAATAGTTCAATTTTATCCTGATCTATACTTTATAGCGCAATCACGCACAGCGGCATAAACAGGTGTTAGCCTGACAATGACGTCATTGTATTCATTCGCCTCTCGATGGTTTCGCGATATTCTCTCGAAGTTTTCTTGATCTAAATTTCTCGACTTTCTCTCGATCGAAGAAAGAAACAAAACGAGTCATTCTCGATGGGTAAAAAATAACGAATAAAAACCGATATCGAGAAAATCAATCGAGAATTTTGAAAACGATTTGGGTTTTTCCATTTTATTATCTCGACATTCTCTCGATGACTTCCCGATAGGAGCGCAATTTCTTCGAGAAAACCAAAGAAAATTCGCGATTGAAGGACAAACGATTAATGGAGACGCTTCCTTACCGGAGAGACGATAATTTCAACTTGGGTATAAACTAGTTTAGCCAGTGTTAAGGTAGCCACACTGTTGGTGATTTAAGATGTAAAATATAAGGATATATATTTGGGAAAGGTATGTAATTCAAGGGAAAAATAATCATCGTAATATTGAAGTAGTGCAAACTGAAACAAGTGAAGGTGGTATCGCCGGTCCCGTTTCACATTAAAGCTTAATATAGCTTATGGGTCATTTTCTGTGCAACATTTTATAACGATCGTTGAAACATTGTTGAGAAATCGTTGCAATGTTGCACAATTACCCCTTTCAATATGCGATTTTTGAGGGAAAAAATACATTAGGAAGACAGGTTTTTGAAGAAAAAAGAAACACCGATTCTTACGGAGGAAGAGTCTGTCCTAATAAGAATCAAAGTACTTAAAGTACTGATGTCGGGTTTACTTGCATCAGAGGAGTTTATTAGTCCCATATTTGGGAAGAATGGTGGTGTTCGCTTGACATAGGGAATCGTCCTCAAGTTCGTTCGGCTCTAAAGGGCTAAACTTTCTTCACTTTTTATCAAAGGGATATGAAATGGACCATTTTGTACAGCCTTCATGCTGAATTATTATAAGACCCGAAATAATGAAGGACTGCAGATGCACGAACACGGATTTATGGCTCACTAAAGTTGGTAAGTTGGCTTATTTTCGTATTTTTAGGCACTTTTCGGTGCGGATTTTCTCTTGTTACAACCAAAACCAATTTTAGCTATTTTGACCAACAAATAAGTCTAAATATGATTTTGGTTAAAGGTGTCATAATTTTGCAACGAGAATTTTGGAGAGAAAATGTCGACTGTAAATGCACCGAAAAGTGCAAAATACGGCAGTTTTGAACCACTGTAAGTCTGGTTGTGTTTGTCTGTAGGTCTTGATTATTCTTTATCTTTATCTATTCAAATGGTCAATTTGGTGCTTTTTAGACAAAAATTAGCCCCACCAGCTGTGTGTATCAAAAACGCATTGAGGACGATTCCCTATCTAAAGTGAAGATCATCTTTGTGATCTTGCACTATATATGAATCATAACTTGTGTTGTAAGGTAGCTTACCAAAGATTGAAAAATGTTCAAAAATATTAAAATTCATATTCGTAATAATAATTCATAAAGTGCCATATAATATAGAACAACCTCAAGAATATGTGTGTAAAGTTTGTGTATCCTGTAATTTTTGTATGGCTCCGTAAGGACCATCGCCGATATTGGACAGATCCACATTTGTTTGACACACCGTGTACGTTGCTGTCCTCTCACCTCTCACAGTTATAATCATCCAGTCTCAGCCAATGTTCACTAAATTTGCATTTTCCCGGCATCGGCAAAATTAGCCCAAAGCTAAATTCCAAACCAACGAACAATGGCGACTGCACACTGTTCTGATACGTAAATTAGTACAGATGTCAAGAGCGTGAGCCAATCAGCTGTCGACATTATGACCTCGACCAATACACGTCACAGAATATGAATATTAATTCAGCGGGAAACAGTCACGACAATCTAGCCCCAGAACTCACTTTAGCTGCGAAAACTGACGTGTTCCGCCAATACGGAATAGCCGAACGTGAGATTGCAGTCACGAGTTTAGTTCAACCAATGGACTACACAAAATATGTAAATGAGCTGTCTGACCTCGTTCCAATCTGGCGAAGGGTCACCAGCAAACACGTTTCACGGCTGTTTGGATTTTTATTCCGCAATAAATTTCGCTGAACTTCAGAGAATAACTTAGCTTTTTCCACTCATTTTCCCGGACTCTGTACATATATTTCCTCTGACTTTCCATGTCCTTTCAACGAAATTCCATTACTCTTAGCGCCTGGAATTGCATGGCTTGTGCGAGGCCTGTTGTGAATGCTGTAAGGGGAATCAAATGAGAACAGTCTCCGGGCAGGAGATCAAAACTACACATGTGCAGAAGAAAAAAGAAAAAAAAGTGATACTAATGTAGGGTTTTACCCTTGGTAAAACCCGACAAAAATTGCATTTTGAAGAGGGTATTCCACTATGAAGAATCACCTTTTCAAATGTAGGAAAGAAAGAAAATTTTCGTGTCTAGCCAAACAAGTCAACGGAATAAAGAAAAATGCGAACAAGGTATATTATTCGTTCGTATGAACGTTCACATTGGTTTTGAAGATACTTTATTCAACACTTCTTTGTAAAAAAACTTGGAAAGCACCGGAGTGAAATATTTCTCAAGTTTTGCTAATTCCAAGTTGAGTGAGTTCAGCTTGAGTGAAATCAATTTCACTTAACTTGAGTGAGTTATAAACTCAAACTTGAGTGATTTTCGCTCGAACTTGAGTGAATTTCACTCAACTTGAACAGGATGGATTTTCACTCTTACTGGAGTTAGATTTTCACCCAGGTATTTTGTCGAGAGAATAAAATCTAATTTGGTGTATTCTGACCTTAATATATAGGTATAACGGGTACGGTCAGCATTGACGCTAACGGTGACAGAAATGCTGATTACTCTCTTTTGGATCTCAATCCCAAGACGGAAACATTTGAGGTGAGTAGAAACATTTAAATGTTCTAATTAAAAAAATGTTTTCTATGAAAATACTTGGTGGTAATAAAGGTTGTCAAGAAAAACACCATGACTGAGTGTTGAGTGAACCAAAACACCATCCTTTAGTCAGATATGATATTTCCTCCAGTTACATGATCCTGACACCGGACCAACCCGTCCTTGGTCTATCCCCTTAAAGCTGAGCGCCGAGTGACGAAGCAACAAGATCAATTTTATTTAGTGTTATGTATGTCTCGGTACCAGGTAGATCCCAGGGTCTCCCGCTTGTGAAAAGTACCACGATTTACAGGGCTCATTGAGAAATGCTGGTCGCTTCTCGTTTTTCTATGAAGTAGGATATCACTTGCAAATTGTCCGGTAGTCATTGAGTGAGTCCATCCGAATCCTTTCGTCGGCAAAATAAGGAGAACCGTTGACATTAGAGCCTTGATTTCTGGCATGAAGGTGCATTATGGGACTGTTGCCAGCAAGTTCCGAGCTGACCTACTTAGGTGAATTATAAACCTTGAAATTTTTAGGTTTATTTCAGGTTATTTCTAGATAGAGGACCCCCACGTCATCTCTCGACTGTCTTCCGTAGAGGGCCCCCTGTCATCTCTCAAGCTCACACTAAATCATATCAAACCCTATTTCGTAGGTCTTGTGGCGTTAGTCAAACTGCCATGTGTAAAAAAAATACAGCTGTACAAATCTTGAAATTACTTTAACTGCACCATTCACTGCAAATTATATTTTTAGAATTTGAACACATTTATAAAGGCATAAACGACATAGAGTTTGGATGCTCTATTTGCTTGGAATTCAACTCGTTCAGGTTTTACAGACATTTCTGAACACATCGACGTCACCGTGTTTATGCTTTGAATGCTCCTGTAACGTGAAGATGTTCAAAACCTGAACATATTTGAGCTGGAACATGTTCACAAGCTTTATCTCTCTTTTGCAAAATTATTCACATCCTAAACGCTTTATTGCAGTGTTAATTTCAAGGGAGCAGATCGCGCTCATTTCCATGCGTCATTGGAGCTATAACACGGTGATTTATGGAATTTGTCAAAACAGGCTATATTTTCTAAAATAGTGTCCTAACAACCCATAATGTAATAAAAGCAGACAAACGATGTATATAAAACCATTTATGCATAATACTCGCCCTTCAAAAGTCGAATAAGACCGACCAAAAGTGGGCTTTTATCGGGCAGCGTGCTGCTTGGGCTAGATTATGCTTGTGGTATCACCAAACTTTCATCCGTATTCAACTCCAGTCAAGAGACAATCTTATAACTGCCTTGGAGATAGCCCCAATAACATTTCCACGCATTCCCAACCTCTCCTGGATAGAGCTGAACAACTCCATTTATGTCTGATACTGTTAGTATAAAAACATGGCAGTGTGACTAACGTCACAGGACCTACGAAGTGATTTATGTGTGTATCTCGACCTAAGACATATTTTTGCCAATTTCGAGGTTTCTATGTCACCTAATTAGGTCAGAAATTGGATCAGAAAGTAGGTCACATTGACTTTGACCCAAGTAGGTCAGGTCACACTGACATTGACCTAATTAAGCGCATTTCCATGGTCTTATGAGGCATTAGGACATGTTTTTGTCAATTTCGAGGATTATAGGTCACCTAAGTAGGTCAAATTTTCATCAAAAGATCTCGCTGGTAACAGTACCCAAATGCAAGTTCATGCCAAAAGTCAATGTCAACGGTTCTCCTTATTTTGCCGGAGAAAAGATTCGGATGGACTGACTGACTGACTCACTCATTGTCGGACAATTTGCAAATGAGAGCCTACTTCGTGAGAAAAAAGAATGGCGAACCCAGTTTTATTTCATATTTCACAAGAACTATATAAATTCTGTTTCATGTGGTAAGTTGACGATTGGTTGGATTTTCTTCAAATTTCTTCACAAGCCAATGAAAATCCCAGATTTCCGTTTGAAAAATTGAATTGACCAATCATATAGTTTTATATGGAAGATATCCCGTGATGTACCATTGTATTTAAAAATCTCCATACGCATCTTTTAAGATAGAGTGCCAACGAAATTTGAACTCTTCTTCGTTAGGAGATTATTGTAGTACATAGGCAGAGTTTTTGGGCAACCACCTCGCTGGGGGTCTAATAATACCCCAGCCATCATTCAGATTTTTGGACAGGATTCCCGGCCGCGCGCACATCGCCGGAAGTGACATCATATATAGTAAAATAGATGTTTGCAGAACATTTCAAGTCTGCATAATACCTGTGTTGACCTAGCGTTAAAATGAATTATCTGGAGATTATTTTTCCTGTTTATCTGGGCAGAGCATATGAAAAGCAGTTCGCTCATGTGAAAAACTGAAGGAGTTGTTCGGCCGGATTCGAACTGAACCGTGCGTACGTGGGTTTCCCCCTATACGTCATAACAACGTAGTAAAGCTCAACTTCCGCTATTGAAGGCAGGGGTGTTAATGAGCCTGTGAAATGGAGCATGCGCAGTGGGGAGGATGCTTTTTGGTAGGGCCAGAATGCCAGTCGGTGATACAATTTATAATTTCGACATCGTAAACTATCCCTTTCTGGACAGTAATATCCCAGTGGGACCTGCATATGGCGTATACATATCTCCCTTAGTAGCATTTGCTAGATCCTGTGTTAAATGTGACGATTTTAATCAACGTCACAAAACATTGTTGCAGAAACTTATAAAACAGGGCTATTCCATCAAACGCCTCCACTCAAAGTTTCTCAAATTTGGCGTTCCATATCGCACGCTGATAGCAAAATACGAACGTAGCGTGCAAGATCTATGGCGCTACGTTTCGTAACTTGTGTCTAATTCCGCTTAACCCGGGGCTAGGGGCCGTATGAACCCATGTACTTCAAGATCCCCATGGTATTCATACGAACAGTCACAATCAAAGCGTGACTGAGATACATCATTCTTTAGATGACGACTTTACAACGAATATTATGGATAAAGAATACTGATCAGCGATACGGATTTGATATTTTTGGAACATCATGATGTCTTGCCGGCATCATTGAAAACTGTTGACCGCTTCTCTCTTGCTTCCTCCACCAACCAAACTGACTGTCACCATATGAGTGAAACAAACTTGAGTGTGACATTAAGCCACATTCCCTCCCTCCTCCGCTTCTCTCTTGCAGGAAACAAGCCTATGTTTATGTACACTATGATTGTCTTTTTGAATTTGGTGCTAATACTGTTATATGGAATATGGAATAGGTCTTTGGATTATGGACGCGGATATTCTCTAATGGACGACGGCTGAATTATGAATGACGGACTAGACGCTTGTAATACCAAATATATGTTCCTGTATTACTGATTTCAATTCTGTTTCTATATGGATAGTATTGCCGGGGTGCTCTCGGCTACTATATCTTGCTTGTACATAATACGTGTCGATATTGACCAGTTTCGCGCTAAAGTTATCCAAACACATTCTGCTAACAAAAATCGACTGACTTTTCTATGTACAAGCGACGAAGAGTGTTTCAGTTAATTTGTTGAATACACAGAACAAATTTTGTTAGTCATAGTATAGTTATTGTCTACTACATAATCTGAAGCTTTAGCTTAATTTATTGGTGAATTTTGATGAAAACATTCTAGCAAAACCCTACGCCTAAAGGAACCGTGTACCTGTACATGGACAAAATAACTCCTTTATTAACAATTAGGCGAAGGTTTCGGTTAGTTTCTAACGGCAATCGCAAGCTTGAATGCCCGGTAGAAGATAATCTGCGTAAGACATATTTTATACGTAAATATTCCTTCGCATTATGTTACAGCATGATCCTTTCTGTAATCGGTAAAGACTGACAGGAGTCGTCGATTGTCAGGCATGTTAAATAGGTCGATATCGCTCAATAAAGAAGTCTGCAAATATTGACTTATTACATTAACCCAGGGTTGAACAATGGCGACTGTTCGACATGGAGCTATGTAGACTGGAGAAGTCTATGACTCTGTCCATCGCATGTAACACTTAATTATCTCCAAGCTTTCGACGTTCGCAAGTATTACGGCTTTTGCCATGATTACTGGCATTCCTTTTTCCCTTCACTGACAGTCCACAAGTGTTTTTTTTTAGACTGCTCAAACACAAATTACATAAACACGCCGAACCAAGGTTAAGCTTTTTCAGTGCTGCCAGAAAGCATGGAACTTTCTGCAGCAGATGCCAGTCAATGCTGTCGAAGTCAATATATCTTGAAAAAAACACGCGTTCAATGACCTCATTTTTCAGCTTGACTCAGAATTTGATTTCGTTAATATCTCTTTCCGCGATTAAATTCAAGAAATAAGATTGATTTTTTCATTGATACACATAGATACGCTATCATGCACATCTTTTTGTATCCTCTCGAATTTTGGGCGAATAAAATTTAAGCCATTTTCGGGTGCATTGAGCGATGAACTCCAGATGCGAATGTGTTTTTGTCCTATTCTGTAACTCCCATGTTGGTTACAAAAGTCGGATCCAACAGTAGTATGCAGCCGCTTTCCATAAAACAATCTCCTCTCTATGTTCCAAATAACGACCGAATTCGATCTAGGTCATTTGGCTCTGATCGGGATGCCAGATGCGCTTTTAATTTCACATGGCAATGTGACTAACGTCACAGGACCTACGAAGTAGGTTAGGCATTAGGACGACGCGCGCTGAACTCTTGGAAATCCCCCCGACCCAAGTTGAAATCCTGCCTATATTACGATGGGCACGGCCCAAGTCAGAATCACCAGTGATTTTCATCAAAAATCACCAGAAATTTTCATGAAAAGTAGGTCAGCTCAGAACTTGCTGGTAACAGTCCCCTAATGCACCTTCATGCAAAAAATCAAGGTTATAATGTCAACGGTTCTCCTTATTTTGCCGACGAAATGATTCGGATGGACTCACTCACTCACTCACTCACTGACTGACTGGCTACCGGACAGTTTCCAGATGGTAGCCTACTTCGTAGGAATAGGGTGAGATGTCTCCCGATTGCTCGCCCGATGATCGCTGCTGTAGGGAGGCCGAGGAAATCTAGCTGGAAATAGGGAGATATATATTCTGAATCTCTGACGGATTCGGTCGAGAACATAAATATTGATTGATTTTGACAAGAAAATATGAATTCTCCATGATCCTAGATCATTTTACTCAGGTTATCTTGCTGTTAAGATCACCAAGATTAACACCCAACGATCAACATTTTAGCGGAGGATTTAAATTTTTTCTTCTTATCAGTTTACCGTTCCTAATTTTCTAGAGGGTGCAATGTTTCGATAGATACTTCATGTAGGAACCTATTGTCTGAGTCTTTGTGCAGCTGAAAAGGCTCAAGTCTAGACACATTGTTGTCCCCATACTATTGTATGCATTGTCTCGTGATCTTACATTGAGTAGAACCAATGTTTCACGCATAATTTACCAGAACAATCTATTCGGACATGTCAGGGCACTTTACCAATTGTAAGACATCTAGTATTGGTAACAAAATCGAGATAGAATATAATGAGAATATAGATATACCCAAGCCCGTTTCTTGTAGAATCAACATAGATATCTTCTAATTGTTTTTATGAAGGTGGTGGCCAACTACTACGGCAATAAGAAGGTCTACGAACCTGTAAAGGGGAAGGAAATCCACTGGGCAGGAGGTCTACAATCCCCTCCACCTGATACTCCCAAATGTGGCTTTGATGGCTCGCTGTGCCCACCAGATGGTAAGTGATATACATTTATATCTAATTCAAGACTATACTCCTCACCTCATATAATCTTTGCATCACATTCCAAAAGCGACAAGTTCATTGGATTAACTCCTGTCGATTTCTGTTTTGTTTTGTTTTTTGTTGCGAATTTCGAGAAAATTATCTTGTACTTTTCAATGAATCGCGAAATAGAAGGTCGTTAATAGTTTGACATCCTTGCCGACACTGAAGACATCTCCAAATAACCTGCAAAAAAACCCCCGGAAAACTATCTTCAGTCTAGATTGGACCTAGACAGGTTACCTCTCTTTTCTACGACGAAGGACAGTTGGCAGCCACCATTTCTTTGCTAGCAGGGCCAGTCTAGATTGGACCAAATCCCGAACAATTTAATTAGGGACTATCTTCCAAGTGCACAGTTATACAATCACCAATTACAGAGTTAGATACGATAGTATCTCTGCACAGAGAGTAGCCCTGGGTTTGAGTGAGGAGGATATGTGATGTTTACATGAAAATACTCCTTTGTCTGTGATGGTAATAATATGGATTTTTTTTCTCAATCCAAATCCTACAAGACCATATTCTCCTTGAAGAATATATACTGAAGTACCAGCTTGGAAAAAAATATGATGATCAACGGGATAAAATGAATTTATGATTCATCAAAATGTGCTTCTGGCTTATTTTGGTATTCTTAACGCATTTACAGGGAATATTTTCTGTTGTCACAAAAATATGACACGTCAAACCAAACTCAAACTTGGTTCTTTCAAATGATCGAACTTCCTAACATCCTGTGCGAAAATATAATTTTGGTTTGAGGTGTCATGTGTCTGCTACAGGAGAAAATCCTCCGTATAAATGCCTAAAAAATACCAAAATAGGCCGGGCAACACATATCGATGAATCGTAAATTCATTTTTATGCAACTGTCCATCGTAATTTTTTCCAGGCTTATATTTCAGTATGTATTCTGGAAGAAAAATGTGTTTTGCAGGTTTTTGGATTGAAAACATAATATCAGAATTATTACCGTCAAACTCAAAGAAGTTTTTCACATGTAAACATCGCACATCCTTTTTCACGATATATTGACTTCTCAGATAGCAGAGCGATGGCGCGGACTAACATTAAATATTTCATTCCTCCTTTTACTGTGCTAGTTTCCCGTATGATATTGCACGGCATGACAGTGGAACCTTCATTACTATCGTTCATGTTAACGGACATCGCCAGGAGACGTGTATGACCATGAATGCATGGCTCATCAAAACAGTTTATCATTTCAAACTAGTCAAACCCGACCTAAAAAAAGAAGAGATTTCCGCTCTTCATCTTTCACGTTAATTTCTTCCTACCTTATTCTTTATGACAGAAATTCACTATCGAATGGAATGGAATCGGGTAAATCTTACAGGCTTTCTTAGCCAGATCATTTATCCCCTACATCATAAATATTGAAAACATATCGGAATACCTGCTTCAATAAACGCTCACATCTTTTCAGACAGAAACGCCCTAGAGACTATACTTTCAGGGTGATTTTCTTTCTTGGGTGTCAAGTTCGCGTACGGTATTTTGACAAATATGATCTTGTCGCTATCTCGAGGGAAGAGACAGTAAATAGCGAAACATTGGCCATCTAAAGCGATATGATCGATGTCGAACTACGGAGGAATCGAAGTCGCGGGTATTTTCGTTGGCCTGAGGTATTGGTTTCACCACCGATCTCGGACCATTTATAAATTGCTTGTTACCGATCCTTTTAGACGTTTAACGGAGACACGAGGGAAATGTTTGCTAATCGTTTCCAATAGGTGTTGAAGAATAAGGGTTCTTCAAAACCGATGGTAGTCCTTTTGTCATTAAAGTCCAAGCCAGAATCAACCACCCTTCTCCCTGCTCGTCTAAAGGCATAATATACTCGAAGCTACTTGTGTTTTTGACGTTTTTCATCAATGGATCGTCCTCAACAATAAGATATCAGACGTTTTGCGAAGATACAATGCGTTATTAACATTTGGACCTGGTCAACAGCGAGGCACGAGACTCCGTCGTCATATTGACTATGGCGTATTGTTAACAAGCGTTTGATCAAGAAAGCTTTGAGAGAAAAAAAGATTTACATCCAGCATAACTGAAATAGCGGCGGTGTACGGGGATGTCTATTGAATAAAGAATGCACTTTTGAACAGAAATTCACACTTGAGTTTTATTGGTGGACTGGAACCGGGCCAGATTGTCACAGTTCTTAATCATCCCGCTTGTAGGCTTATATATGCTCTATTCTGTGTTTTATAGACCGGTGGTAGCCGCTACATACAACATCAAACCAGTATTTTGATAACTGAATGAAGCATTTTTAATTTGGAATTTTTAGGTAACTATACCAGGTCCGGACGATTTTGTGTTCGTCTCAGTCTGGGTGGAGGTTGGGTGGGGTGGGGTGGGGGTCATTCCCAACTATTCATCCTCGTTACCTCTTTGTTTGGAGGCCTGACACTTTCCATACTATATATTTGTCTCAAGGTGGATGTCAATAAGATTCGAGAAAAAGTCAGAAAGTTTCATCTCTGTCGTTATCTTCTTGCCGGGTTTGCGGTGAGCAGTTTTTAGGGGCTATTAAGGATGTCCGCTCTGCTAAATCAGAGTAATTAACTTTTTGACTAATTGAATGAATGTGTTGTGGAATTCATAAGTGTGCGATATGAGGAAAAACAAAGAAAAAAACTATAGGTTGGTATGCATATTTCAGCTGGAGGCAACATTAAGCGGAATGACCCATGCTTCAATTGATAACCCAGAAAACATAGGGAATAGCCCTAGTTTTGAAGCATATCCATGAAAAATTCAAATAATTAGCATTTAATCCTTTTCTTATATTCTTACTGTTTGCAAATATTCACAATACCTATCAAAACTTATCAAATTGGATGGATGTTGCTGTGCGAAATTCTCAGCTAGAAGGCTTTTAACGGAAATCCCTATTTCTTAACCTAGGGAAGCGAGATAACCCGATAGGGAAAACAGGCAAAATGGCCGCCAAAGCCAAAAATCACCACATCCTTAAAGGAGCCGACCTGAAAAGTCCGCATGTAAATCACAGATAGCGTCCGTTGACCGCTTGTGAGTGGTTTAGATCCACCAAACTTGGTACACATATAACACACCAACACAAAGGTACCCTGTAAGTATCAGATCCGACATTCAGTCGCAGCCATTGTCCAAATGGCTTTCTGCCTATTTTCTGACTATATAAATATGACTGACCATATAGAACAATTGGATAGTGCACATGTACAGAGGCTGTATGTAGTATATAAATACTAAAGCTAAATACTAAGCACCGGATTCAAAATTCATCAGCCAGTCATTGCCCATAAATAATTCCTGTGTCTGTCTTCATAAATTTATATTAATACATCGCATAGCGGTACAGTGCGCAGTGTACATGTAAGATAGGAAAGATATAGCCTACATAGAAAAGCTGTTGGTGGATATTTGGGCTACGGTAACAACTGCTGGCGAAGCCCTTCCAGGTACCATTTCTCACAGGTAGCATCCGTTGACACCTCTTCAAGTGATTTTGAGCTACAAAACGTGGTACACATGTAATACGGGACAATACCTAAATGATGGTACCGTTAGTTCCGCCATCCATCACTAAGGGGGCGAATGGATAACTGCCATCTGAATAATCAAATATTTTGCTATAGTTTTTGAACAATTAAAGCTAGGGTCTCCAAATTCGTATTGCATATGAACTGGTGATTGACCAGAAGCCTATTCTAGTTAAATGACCTTGACCTTTTTCTCAAGGTCTTATAATGTTTATTACCATATAAAAAGAACACATATAGCTAGGCTTTCCAAATTAATACTATCTATACATCTGTCGATGATCCATTAATGTGCTGAAGATGATTGACCGTGACCTATTTTATCCAGGTCAGATTCTATTTGGTACGATATTTCATGAAGGGTTACATCTACGTTGTCCAAATGTATACCTCATATGCTTGGACTTGAAGCCTACTGAATACCAATGACCTTGATTTTCTAAAGGTCAAATCCTGTATGTCGAGTGTAAGATCTCCAAATTCCTGTTTCATATGCAATTGAGTTATAATAGATCAGAAAATTGTTGAAGATGACTGACCTTTATCCTTATTTCCAAGATCAAATTACTTGGTTTGATTATGAGCTATAAAGAAGAGTAGAATAGTATATTAGATCTAAGGATTTAATCATGCTCTACCAAAACTCCCAGCAATGTTTTATCCATCCATTATACGGCACAATCACCCGACGGGTAATGTACTAGTAGTTTAATAGCTGGGAAGGTGCAGTATGTTCACCGTGGTCTGGCGCATGTGTCTTCCCAATTTAAGTCACCGTAGTCCTCAGACCATATAGCTTGGGGGAGTATAGTAGGTTGGCTTTGTCGTAGTCTGTCACTTTTGTCTCCCCAGTATGAATCATCGTAACCCTCGGACTATATAGAGTTCGACACTGACACTGATTTGGGACTACTGTGGAGTCTATGTGCAATGAGTGATCAGTGTATGTTAGAATCGTCAATGCCATAGCAGATTAATCGATACACGCATGAGGCGGGTGGTTGGGTGGGCACGAGTTCCTGTTGCTTCAGTGCATTTTGCTGAGAAGCAACAGGAACTTGATAATGTGATGTCTAGCACTGTAATATCACTTGTCTTTATTGCACCATGTAAGCATCCTGTCTGTGCCTTGTGTGCTTTCCTCAGTGGTTTATGGGGTGGATGTAGGGTGTGTGCTTCCATGCTGCTTCAAAGATTTCTTCTTCGAAGTCGCAGGAACGCAACATGGCTGTGTGGTGCTTAGTTGGTTCGTCGCGATATAGCTGAAATATTGCTGAAAGCTTAAATTCTATTCGCCCACTCACTCACTACACATATGAGAATCTGGATGCCATCTATTTATATTTGTGATCGAATTAGCTGACTAACCGAATTTCAAACTGTAGCTTTGAGTAAAATTTGATGGCTTAATAAAAAGATATAATTTCATTAGTGTACAATTCCTAGGGGCATTGTTTGGTTGTCAGTGATTATGGCCGTGGATTGTAGAAGCTTTTGTACATGTGTCATGCCAATATAAGGCAGCAAAACTACAACAACAACATTTCCACGGTGTATTGTGTCATGATCCAGTCGTTTCGCCTGTGCTGAAAATAATGTATGCAAAACCTTAATTCATGCAGGTACCGTACATAACATATATAATATATTGTACTTCAACTGCTGTTAAAAATAATGAGTATCTTCTCATACCCTTGCGACAACAGTAGGATATTCTTCCACCTCCCAAATGTTATTCTATACTCAACATAGCCAAAACAACTATCTCAGAAACTTTCCGGTGCCAACATAAATATTTGTCCTCATGGGATACTAGCTCTTGGTTGAGTTGTTCTTCCCAATATTCCCAAGGTTTCATTCAGGTTATTCATGTACATATATACGAAAAGCAACAATGGCATTAAATATTCTTCTGCCGATACGCCGGACCTAATAACGCGAAATAGTTTTTTTCTATCAAAAATATGGCGTGTTTGTTAAAAAAACCCCTTATGTTTCAAAGTCCATTCATTTATGATACTGGGCGGATATGACTATCAATTTCTCACTCGTCAACACAGTTAATTATTTGAAACTTATTTGAAACTGTATTCTATCCGTCCTAAAATCCCCCAGAAGTTTCCACTCTTCATTTTCCAATTTGATTTCTTCTGTTCGTGCAGAATATAAAAAAAGAACTTCTGAAAAGCGTGAAGCCAAGTGAATCTCATAGGCATTCTTATTTAGCTCTTTTCTTCACTACATCATAAATATTGTGATTACTCCTTAATAAACGGTCACATTTTATGAGATAAGAACTCCATTGAGACTATACTCATGGTTGCAATTTGTGCACACGGTAATTTGACAAATGTACTCTTTGCTCTATCGCGAGGAAGACACGCAAAGATCGACTCCTCCAGACTGCAAATAGCGGCACATTGGCCATCCAAGACGAAAGGATCATTGTGGAACTCTGAAGGAATCGTAGTCGCGGGTTTTTCCAGTGGCCTGCTGCATTGGTTTCACCCACCGATCTTTGACCAATTTTAAATTGCCTGTAACAGATCTTTTCAAATGTTTGACAGAGAAATGAGGGAAATATTTGCTCATCGTCTCCAATATTCGACCATGTAGAATATGCTGAAAGCTAAGGGTTCTGGAAAACCGATAGAATTCAATCTTCTTTCGTTATTACGGTCTGAATCAATCACTCTTCTCTGCTCGTCTAAGGGCGAACACACTCAGCACTACTTGTCTTTTTGATGCTTTTCTTCAATAGATCGTCCCCAACTATAAGATATCAGACGTTTTGCAAAGATACAATCTGGTTTTATCATTTGGACCTGGCCAACAATAAGGCACGATACCGCTTCACAGTCGTCGTATTGAAAATGGTGAATTGTTAGCAAGCGTTTGATCAAGCAAACGTCGGCAGATCTTTTATAGCCCAGCCAAGCAGCACAGTTGTCCGATACCTAGTTCCTTCAATATATTGAGTTACACATCGAAAGTTAGTAACAAAAAAAGACCGTGGTCAGAAATGATGCTGTCCAATAACTTAGCAGATATGATTATTAAACTGTCGCGCATCAGTATAGCTAATTATTTGCAACTATGTTCAACTCGACATGAAAAAAAATATAAAGAAATTTTCGATCTTCGTCTTCCAATTTGAATTCTTCCGAGCGTACCTAGCAGAATAAAGAACAATTCAATAGAGCAGAGTAAGGTGAATCTCCTGGGCATTCTTATCCAGCTGTTTTCTTCACATCATAAATAATGGAATAGCGCCTTCAATAAACGGTCAGATTTTATGAGAAAAGAACTCCACACAGACTATACTTACGGGGGCAATTTTCTATCTTGGATGTCATTTGTGTATATGGTGCTTCGACAAATATGCTCTTATTGCTATCTCGAGAGAAGACATGAAAGATCGACGCATACAGTCGGCAAATAGCGACACATTGACCATCCTAAACGATCTGATTATTGTCGAACTCCGGAAGAATCGGAGTCGCCGTTATCTCCAATGGCCTGCCCACCGATCTTTGGTCAGTTTTAAATTGCTCGTTAAACATCGTTTCAAGCGTTTAGCATGGAGACGTGGAATATGTTTTGTTCATCGTCTCCAATAATCGACCAGAGGGAAAATGTTGAATAGTAAGGATCCTCAAAAACCGATAAAATTCTATCTCCAACTCTGAGTCAACCACTCTTCTCCTTGCTTACAGGAAAAGTACACTCAACCCTGCTTCTTTTTTGGTGTTTTTCATGGATAGGTCTTTGCCAACAATAAGCTATCAGACGTTTTGCAAAGATACAATTTTCGTATTATCACCTGGACCTGGCATGAGGCACGATACCGCTTTACTGTCGTCATATTGACTATGGTGTATTGTTAAAAAGCGTTTGATCGATCACACTTTGAAAAGAATATTTTGCATCTCAGTCGAGCAGCATCATTGCCCGAGACATAGTTTCTTCAAAATATCGAGTTACGCCGAAGTAGAATCACTCTTGTGTATGTGATCCACTGTGCATGCATAATTGAACTTCTGAACAGAAATTCACACTGGGGATTTTGGTGTAATAGAACCGGGTCGGACTATCACAGCTCTTAATCAACCCGCTTGTACGATTATGGTATATATATGCTGTATTCTGTGTGTTGTAGACGGATGGCACCATCTACACACACCATCAGACGACTAATTGAAGCATACTGATTGACTGTATTTTCTGCATCCATCCCAAATATTTTTTATTATTTTTTTTTTGGTGTACAGCATACATGGCTGACATTTTCCATACTATATATTTGAGTCAAGATAGCCGTATTATGTCGTCACAGTGACGTCATCATTTCGGAAACCATTTTCCCCATATTTTTGTTCGGTTTTCCGTAATTGCTTTTTTTTAAAAAATAATTTTTTTCATAATAAATTACTTCTTGCTATTTTAGGCAGAAGAAAAGCAAAAATAAAATGGGCAGAAAAAAGCACCACTTTTCGCGTGACCCTCATTTTGAATTTTCCCATGATCCTCTGCACCTTGGACTATAAAAATAGTCTTAAAATGATGCCAATAAAATTCGCGGAGAAGTCAGAAAGTGTCAGCTCTTTTGTTTTCTCCGTTCCGGGCTTGCAGTGGGGGTTTTGTAGGGGCGACACGAATACCCTGCGTTTTCAAGTTATACGTGACAAATTTGGACTGTGGGTCAAATTGGATACATACGACGTACAACTGAAATTCCGATGATATTTTTCATCAAACTATAATCAAAGTTCTCTTGAACATATTGAGCCTCTCGACAACAACACGAAATATACTCTTTGATGGAACACATCTTCATATCGAAGCGTTTACTTAAATTGAAGCAAATGAAGGGAACAGATTACTTGCTATTATTTGAAGTTACGTCCATAACTAGGACTTGTCTGAAAAAACACTGAGTTTTATGAAACAAGCATGTCAGATTTTATGCGACCAGACTAGAGATATTTCAAGAAATGAATGAAAGGTGTATTTCTCCACTGGAAGAAGTTGTTCTGTCTATATTGTTAGTTAAAATACATTCGCTGAACTAGTCTAGGTGACGCCATTAGAAAATTCACCGAATGGAGCTTACAACCTGTCATGAATGCTCAATTCCGCCAGTATATTATATACAATGAACAGTTTGTTATAGTTATGCGTGAAAACAAGCTGTTGAATGAAAGGTTTATGGGCCAGAAGCAGCTAGACAAATGTGGTCATGGACGTTAATACGGAGATATGAAGCTTATGTTGTCCCTCAAGAAGCCCTCAAAAGTACAACATAACATTGAATCTATTGGACTGTGCGAGATATTGGCGTCCGATACATTACATATTGCCCTCAGCTGGAGGAGGTAGTGGATTTGTAGTACCATAGTCTGGCACTCGTGTCTGTCCAATATAGTCATCCTCTAGTCCCCAGACCTTATATATCCCGACATTGATACCGGCTTATGACCATTATGGAGCCTATGAGCATTAAACGATTCATGTAGGTATTAATTTGCGTTTAGACCACTAAAAGATTTACATTGGCTACAATGTTAACGTAATTGCATTTTGTCGATTCCCCAATTAAGTCTAGACTTCCATATTTTAATTCAAGTGCTACAACCTGACAAACTTCTTGACGGGGGTCGCCCATCTAGATTTTCAGTTCTGCGCGCTCGTACAAATGACGTCATAATTTTGGCTTTTTTTCTCTGCTTTTAGAAAGCGGTGCACAGGCACTCAAATAGTCCCTCTTAGCAACACCCTATTAGGCCTTGAGTTAAAATCAAACGCGCAGCGAAACCAAACACATATCACACTCCAATCACCTACCACTGGCCTTCCATTATTCGTCGCAACAGAGACTGGAAAAATATTGAGAACAATTCACTTCTCTGGCAGAGGTTACCTAGAGATTATTTTTTTTAGTGGTCTTAGCCCATTTGTGTCTCATACCCGATCAAATGAACGATGGCAATCGATAACATATTGATCAATTTACCTGTAGGCCCAATGCAATCGATCTATATACATCGTCAAGGACTCTGAACAACCGAATACAAAAAGGTATGATCCAGTATAAGTATTGGTTTATTAGAAAGCTATAACGTCATTTATTAACACACATGCAATTGTGGTGGAAAGAATGCAGTCGCACTGTCAAGAAGTCATGTGGCAAACAGGCCAATATTCTGACTGCATGATGCGCCATAAAAACCAAAAAATGATTTCTGTGATGATTTGTATCTCAGTCACGATTTTATTATACGTGTTCATGTGAACATCATGAATGGCATGACCCCACAAGGGCCAACACAAATATACAAAGGAGATGATGTAATAGCCCTATCAAGTAATCCGATGGAGAGTTCTTACATATGTGACCATTACATAGAAGAAACAGCCCGAACTGGGGAAAGAATTAGAAGAGTTTTTATGCAGGACACAAACCTGTGAGGCCCGACGCCGACACATATAATAGTAGAATACCCAAGGGCACAGTTTTGTTGTCAGTGATTATGTGATTTGCTATTCAATGTTCAATGTGTTTTCCTCAACATGTCGCCAATTTCGCGAATGATACAATGGTTTGTCTTGTGATCAACATGAGCTCATTGGACGGTTATCAGATAGTTACTGTATGGTAACTGGTTGGTAACTGTCACGTAACCAGCAGATGCATAACCTGCCAGTAACTACATGGTAACCGTGCAGTGCCATATGGTAACTGAACAGTACCTGCCAGTAAACAGCCAGTTAGTGGTTCATTTTTAAATGCACAGTACTGTATGGGGACCTTTCCTGCCAGGTCTGTTCAGTTGTGGGCTGTATGGTTCTGGCTGGTGACTGTAACCTGCTGGAAATGGCTGGTGAAGGTTTGGCTGTGTGGACGTGGGTTTTCATTAGGCTATTAGAAGGTGCAATCCCTCTGCCAAGTTCGACCTGCATGTTAATAATTGTTGATGAATACCTCTTGTAAACATTCTAATGTTGCGTCATTCTACTTCCGTGATTCTTCGAATTCCATGATTCTATATGATTGTAATTTCGCGACTATTTATTTAAATGGCAGCTTTCAATTATATACCATTATTATGCCACAGTCTTCGAGTCATGGCTCAACTGTGTTATGCATTCGTTGGATTTGTTAGAGAAGTTACACGAAGGATCGTCTGCTAGCACGTGTTCAAGTTTTGTTTCTCACGTACAGTTAGTTTATGGTACTTTCTATCTGACATAAATTTATTCACTCGAGTTTCACGCTAAAGTCTTCCCGCCCCCATCGTTGACAGTAATTGGCGCAGCCATGGCTGGCCGAGATGAGTCGTACCTGTACAGATATTATACGAACGCTGGATTTATTGCGGAAATTCTTAAATCTAGTTCTGATATTCATTGCTTTTGTATAATCCGTTATTAAGAGATAAAATAATAAAACGCCAGCGATGGAACGCTTTTTTTTAGCAAGTACGCGTATCATCCATCGGAGATATTTTTTCTCGGTCTTATCGCTATTCAATGTCTATAAATTGAGCTCCTCGGTCTGATCACTATCCCCTCCCCATTTTTGAACGGCAAATGTTTATTTATGAGCAGAAGACATGCAAAATGTTGACGATAACAGTTGTATTAATATGGACCAAAGATCTATGTAAAACGAGACCTGTTCTGGACTGGCGACAGCGGGCCACAGCAGACAAGACGATGTAATCTTATATTCCACGCATATCACCGCATCACCAGCTAGTTATTTTATTAATAAATTATATGGACAACTGTATTGCGATCTCGATAATAATTTTGCCGATCAAACCTTTTCCTTCTGAGATCGATGAAACATTCATTTGTGCATAGAGTATTTGGACAAGTATGATGGGGATAAGCACAGATCGACGCCCGGAGACAGAAAATTGCGACACACTGGCCATCTAAAACGATAAGATCAATGCCGTAGTCGCGAGTATTTCCGTTAACCTGCTGCATTGGTTTCACCCACCGATCTTCGGTCAGTTTTAAACTGCCTGTAAATGATTCTCCCAAACATTTATCGGAGACACGAGGGAACTGTTTACTCATCGTCTCCAATAATCGACTGTGGGTGATATGTTGAATTGCAAGGGTTCTGGAAAACCGATAGAATTCGATCTTATTTCCTCGTCACGGCCCAAGTCTGAATCAACCAATCTTACTCGAAACTACATCAATAGTTTTCCATCAATGAGTAATATCATCATCTGGTCAGCAATGTTAGACAATATGCTGTCCAATAACTTGGCGGATATAACCACTATTCCATCGCACAGCAACATTGCTAATTATTTAAAACTATATTCGACCCGACCTAAAAAAAAGAAGAAATTTTCAATCTTCGTCTTCCATGCTGAATCCTTCCCAGCGTACCTAGTAGAATAAAGAACTGTTGAATAGAACAGAGTCAGGTGAATCTCCTAGGCATATTCAGCTCATTTCTCCTCTACATCATTAATATTGGTATAACTCCTTCAAAAAAAACTGCCACATTTTATTAGACAAGAACTCCCTAGAGACTATAGTTACGGGGGAAGTTTTCTGTCTTTTCTCTCATTTGTACATACGGTGGTTTGGCAAATATGCTCATGTTGCTATCCCGAGGGAATACATGCAAAGGTCGACGCCGCGAAACTGTAAATAGCGAATATTTCTATTGGCCTGCTGCATTTGTTTCACCCACCGATCTTCGACCAGCATTAACTTGCTTGTTAAATATTCTTTCAAACGTTTAACAGCGACTCGAGGAATATGTTTTGTTCATTGATCTCCAAAAATCGATCAAACGGAAAATGTTGAATAGTAAGGATCCTCAAAAACGGATGGAATTCTATCTCTAAGTCTGAATGAACCACTCTCTTCATTCTTGTTCACATGCTCAGTATACGTTTTCCGTCAATAGATCGCCCCAAAGAATAAGACATTGAACGTTTCGCGAAGATACAATTTGGTATTATCATTTGGACCTGGCCAAAAATGACGCACTATTACGGTCCGCTGACGTCATATTGACTATGGCATATTGCTGACAAGCGTTTGATCAAGAAAGAGTTGAAAAAATATGTTTTCACACACCAGCCGGGCAGTACATATACGTACAGTTGTCCGAGATCTAGTTTCTTCAATATATCGAGTTATGCCGAGGTTGAATTGCTCTTGCGTAGGTGATCAACTTAGCTTAATTGAAATAGCGGCGATGTACGGGGATGTCTATTGAAAAAAAACTGGACCACACTGTCACAGTTCTTAATCATCCCGCTTGTACGATAATGTATGCTCTATTCAGTGTGTCGTAGTCTGGCTTCACCATCTATACACGCCATCAGTCTCCTTTGATGACTCAAAGAATTGTAATGATTGACTGCATTTTCTGTACCCATGAATGTCTGTTTCACGCAATAGAATTATTTGGAATTGTTATTTTTGCATTTCAGCCCCTCGGGGTAGAGGGCTGAAACTTCCCACATATGCATCGGAGTCAAGTAGACCGCCATTATGACGTCACAGTGAGGTCATTTTGTCGGAAACCATTTTTCGCCCATTTTTTGACCGATTTTCCGAATTTGCTCTCAAAAACTAATTAATATGATAGAAAAAATCAGTTTTGTCAGAATATATTACTTTTGTGCCATTTTAGGCAGGAAAAATGCAAATGTAGAAGACCGAAAACACGATTTCTCACGTGGCCTCTATTTGGAATTTCCCCATGATCCTTTGGAACTAGGTTTATGCAAACAGTCTTGAAATGATGCCAATAAGCAAAGAAGTTTCAGCTATCTTGTTGTCGTCGTTCCGTGGTTGTGGTGAGGGTTTTGTAGTGGTTAATCGAATGCCCCGCGTTCCCAAGTTGTACGTGCACAAATTTAGACTCTGATAAAATTTGGATACACACGACGTACAACTAAAATTCCGAAGACGTTTTCATCAAACTATATTCAAAATTCATTTGAATATATTGAACCTCTCTGCAGCAACACGAAACATACTGTGTGGTAGAACACATTTTCATATCGAAGTGTTCAATCAAATTGAAGCAAATGAAGGGAACAGATTACCAGATATTATTTTGTCCAAGTTAAATATGTCCAAAACTAGGACTGAATAAATAAAGCACTGACTTGTATGGAAGAAGCATGCCAGATTTCATGCGACCAGACTAGATATATTCCATGCAACAAACGAAACGATTATTTCTCCACTGGACGAAGAAGTTATTGTGTTCATATTATCACAATACGTCCGTTGAACTAGTCTAGGTGACGATGTAGACAACTCACCTAGTGAAGCTTACAACCTGTCATGATTACTCAATTAACTATAGTTTGTTATAGTTATGTATGAACAAATGTTGTTGAATGAAAGGTTTCATGCGCCCGAAACAGCTAGACAAATGTGGTCTTGGACGTTATTATGGAGCTATGAACTTAATTATAAGCATGTTGTCTCTCAAAAGGATCGCAGAAGTACCACATAACATTAAATCTATTGGACTGTGCGAGATATTGGCGTCCAAAATTTTGCACATTGTCATCAGCTTGAGGAGATAGTAAGTTTGCAGTATCGTAGTCTGGCACGTGACTCGATATCAATCATCCAAGTCCTCAGATATTATAATTCCCCGACATTGATACCGGCTTATGGCCATTGCGGAGTCTATTTACATTGAACGATTCATGCATGTATGCATTTTTAATCTCATACCCGTTCAAATGAATCGATACTAATTATCAATTACAGAAGACAATCGATGGTTGTCCGCCCCATCGTTGACAGCAACTGACAGAACCACAGTTTCCCAAGCTGAGTGGTACCATAGCTTGTACAATGATCATGCGAACGCCGCTTTGAATGCGGACCTTTGTATTAATAAGCCATTCAGATACAAAATAACAAAAGTATCGGCGATTGAAGGTTTTGTTCAGTGAGTACGCTTATATGCCTCACAGCAATTTCAGTGTCGATTTGCCAAACTTGAGTTCATCGGTCTTACCACCATCCTCCTCCCCACTTACACTAGTTTTTAAATTTAACTCCTGGGTTTTGAACGAATACCAAATGTTTAATAGTGAGAGGAAGACGTTCAAAAGGAATTATCCATCAAGGGCCCTATTAGAGGACTTTATTACAGTTGTATACATTTGGGTCAACGGTTTCTGTCAAGGCGCGACCGGATCTGATCGAAACGGGTTGAAGCAAACAAGCCAATGCAATCTTACGTTTCACACAGATCAGCGTACCACCAGCTAAGTTACTCTATTAATATTTTATTTAGGCAACTTTTACTACAAGCCCGATAACATTTTTTTCGATCAGACCTTCTGAAATCGATTAAACATTCATTTGTGCATAGAGTATTTGGACAAGTATGCTCTTCTGGCTATCTGGAGAAAGATAAGCAAAGATCAACGCCTGGAGACAGATAATTGCGACACACTGGCTATCTAAAACGATAAGATCAATATTCAGCTAGTCGTATTCGTGAGTATTTCCGTTGACCTGCTGTATTTGTTTCACCCAACGATCAATTTATAAATTGCCTATAATAGACCCTTTCAAACGTTTAACGAAGACATGAGGGAAATGTTTGCTCTTCGTCTTCAACAGTCGACCATGGGAATATGTTGCATGGTAAAGGGTTCTAAAAAACCGATAGAATTCAGTCGTCTTTCGTTATTACGATCCAAGTCTGGATCAACCACTCTTTTCTCTGCTCGTCTTCAGGCACAATACACTCGAAACTACTTGTCTTTTTGACGTTTTTCATCAATAGATCGTTTCCAAGAATAAAATGTCAAGCGTTTTGCAATGATAGAATTTGGTATTATCATTTGGACCTGGCCGACAATGGGGCGAAGTAATTCTGGACTCTCGTCGTATTGACCATGAATTATTAGCAAGCATTTGATCAAGCAAACGTAGAAAAAATTATTACCCAGCCAAGCAGCACAATTGTCTGTGGCCTAGTTCAGTCAATATATCGAGTTACGCTACTTTGAATTGCTCTTGCGTAGGAGACCAGTTGAAATTACGACGCTGTATGGGGGTGTCTATTATATTATATACGAACCTACTTTTAAAACATCAAATTGCATGCGATTTTTTTGAAGGAATAAAGCTCGGAGGGCATCGTTAACTTGTTCACCGTCTTACGTATCGCACCATTAGATGAAGAAAACTATCATTCATTCATGTCAAAAAGCCGAGATTTGGACGATAGCATTTGTGGATCAGGTGCGCCATATTTCATTTTTCAAGAAATAATAATTTTTCCGATCAAAACTTTCCCTTCTGAAATCGATGAAACAGTCATTTGTGGATAGAGTATTTGAACAAATATGCTCTTCTGGCTATCTGGAATGGGGATAAGCACAGATCGACGCCCGGAGACAGAAAATTGCGACACACTGGTCATCCAAAACGATAAGATCAATGTCGTAGTCGTACTCACGAGTATTTCCGTTAACCTGCTGCATTGGTTTCACCCACCGATCTTAGGTCTGTTTTAAATTGCCTGTAAATGATTCTCTCAAACATTTAACGGAGACACGAGGGAAATGTTTACTCATCGTCTCCAATAGACGACCATGGGTGATATGTTGAATTGTAAGGGTTCTGGAAAACCGATAGAATTCAATCTTCTTTCCTCGGCACATCCCAAGTCTGAATCAACCAATCTTACTCGAAACTACATCAATAGTTTTCCAAGAGTAAGACATTAAACAAAACAATCAAAGTCACAAAACATTGTTGCAGAAACTTATAAAAAAGGGCTACACCACCAAGCGCCTCCACTCAAAGTTTCTCAAATTTGGCGATACATATCGCATGCTGATAGCAAAATACGAGCGTAGCGTGCAAGATCTATGGCGTCACGTTTCGTAACTTGTGTCTAATTCCGCTTAACCAGGGGCTAGGGGCCGTGTGAACCCATGTACTTCAAGATCCTCATGGTACTCATATGAACAGTCACAATCAAAGCGTGACTGATTTACATCATTCTTTAGATGACGGCTTTACAACGAATATTGTGAATATTTTGAATTTGGTGCTAATACTGTTATATGGAATATGAAATAGGTCTTTGGATTATGGACGCGGATATTCTCTAATGGACGACGGCTGAATTATGAATGGCGGACGAGACGCTTGTAATTAAACTCTTTGCGAAGATACAATTTCATATTATCATTTGGAACTGGTCAGCAATGTTAGACAATATGCTGTCCAACAACTTGGCGGATATGACCATTAATCCATCACACGGCAACATAGCTAATTATTTAAAACTATATTCGACCCGACCTGAGAAAAGTGAAGAAATGTTCAATCTTCATCTTCCATGCTGAATCCTCCTCAGCGTACCTAGTAGAATAAAGAACTGTTGAATAGAACAGAGTCAGATGAATATCCTAGGCATTCTTATCCAGCTCATTTCTCGTCTTCATCGTTAATATTGGCATAACTCCTTAAAAAACGGTCACATTTTATGAGACAAGGACTCCCTAGAGACTATACTTACGGGGGAAGGTTCCTATTTTTCTGTCATTTGTACATACGGTGGTTTGACAAATATGCTCCTGTTGCTATCCCGAGGGAATACATGCACAGATCGACGCCGCGAGACGGTAAATAGCGAAACATTGTCCATCTAAAGTGATATGATCGATGTCGAACAAGGGAGAAATCGGGATCGCGAGTATTTCTATTGGCCTGCTGCATTTGTTTCACCCACCGATCTTCGACCAGCATTAACTTGCTTGTTAAATATTCTTTCAAACGTTTAACAGCGACTCGAGGAATATGTTTTGTTCATTGTTCTCCAAAAATCGACCAAACGGAAAATGTTGAATAGTAAGGATCCTCAAACACGGATAGAATTCTATCTCTAAGTCTGAATGAACCACTCTATCCCTTCTTGTTCACAGGTTCAGTATACTTGAAATTACTTGTCTTTTTGACGTTTTCCGTCAATAGATCGCCCCAAAGAATAAGACATTGAACGTTTCCCGAAGATACAATTTGGTATTATCATTTGGACCTGGCCAAAAATGTGGCACAATTACGGCTCGCTGGCGTCATATTGACTATGGTACATTGCTGACAAGCGTTTGATCAAGAAAGCGTTGAAATAAAACTGTTTCACACATCAGCCGAGCAATACATATACGTACAGTTGTCCGAGATCTAGTTTCTTCAATATATCGAGTTACGCCGAGGTTGAATTGCTCTTGCGTAGGTGATCAACTTAGCTTAATTGAAATAGCTGCGGTGTACGGGGGTGTCTATTGAAAAAGAACTGGACCACACTGTCACAGTTCTTAATCATCCCGCTTGTACGATATTGTATGCTCTATTCAGGGTGTTTTAGACTTGCGTCACCATCTACGCACACCATCAGTCTCCTTTGATGACTCAACGAATCGTGATGATTGACTGCATTTTCTGTATCCGTGAATGTCTGTTTCGCACAATAGTACTATTTGGAATTGTTAGTTAACCCTACCAACCAGGCCTGTGTGCGTTTGGGTCTGTCCTGGTGTGGGGGGGGGGGGGGGGGGCGGACATTTCAGCCCCTCGGGGTAAAGGGGCTGAAACTTCCCATACTATGTATCGGAGTCCAGTAGGCCGTCATTATGACGTCACAGTGAGGCCATTTTGTCGGAAACCATGTTTCGCCTATTTTTTGACCAATTTTCCGAATTTGCATCCAAAAACTAATTAATATGATAGAGAACAATCAGTTTTGTCAGAATAAATTCTTTTTGTGCCATTTTAGGCAAATGCAAATGTGGAAGATAGAAAACACGTGGCCTCCATTTGGAATTTTCCCATGATCCTTTGCAACTAGGAGTATGCAAACAGTCTTAACATGATGAAAATAAGCAAACAAGTTTCATCTATCTTGTTGTCGTCGTTCCGGGGTCGCGGTGAGGGTTTTATAGGGGCTATTCGAATGCCCCGCGTCTCTAAGTTGTACGTGCACAAATTTAGACTCTGGATCAAATTGGACACACACGACGTACAACTAAAATTCCGAAGATGTTTTCATCAAACTATATTCAAATTTCATTTGAATATATTGAGCCTCTCTGCAGCAACACGAAACATACTGTGTGGTAGAACACATTTTCATATCGAAGTGTTTAATCAAATTGAAGCAAATGAAGGGAACAGATTACCAGATATTATTCTGTCCAAAGTTTGTTCAAGTTAAATATGTCCAAAACTAGGACTGAATAAATGAAGCACTGATTTGTATGAAAGATGCATGGCAGATATCCTGCGACAAGACTAGATACATTCCATGCAAAAAACGAAACGTTGAATTAGTCTAGGTGACGCCAGTAGACAATTCATCTAGTGGAGCTTACAACATCTCATAATTACTCAATTTCACCGGTATATTATAAACAATGAATAGTTTGTTATAGTTATGTATGAAAAAAAGGTTGTTGAATGAAATGTTTCGTGCGCTCGAAACAGCTAGACAAATGTGGTCTTGGACGTTATTATGGAGCTATGAACTTAACCCTACCTGGTCTGGTAAAGGGGGCTAGCTGCCCTGGCAAACGTTCTGCGCTATCTCCGGAACGACAAATAATGGAGAGCTGAAACTTAGTGACTTTGTAGTTTCTCGTATTGGGGTCATTTTGAGCCTATTTGCATAACCCCCGAACAGAGGATCATGGATAAATTCAAGATGGCGACCACCTGGGGTACCAGAAAAGTGATGTTTTTGTCATATCTCTTCAAAATTTCTGGTTTTCCGCGATGAAAAGTGGGCATAAATTATTTTATTTGACATCACATTAATATTAACTAATTTATCGTGCAGTTTTTTTGGCAGAAAAATGGCTTAAATAAAAAATTCGGAAAATCTGACCGAAAAATCGACCAATAATACCTTTTTCAAAATGCCGTCACTGTGACGTCATCAAAGCGGCCATCTTGATTGGGGAGGGGGGCGGGCGGGACAGGTCCCAAAAAGCCCAGGCCAGATAGGGTTAATTATAAGCATGTTGTCTCTCAAAAGGATCTTAGAAGTACCACATAACATTAAATCTATTGGACTGTGCGAGATACTGGCGTCTAAAATATTGCATATTGTCATCAGCTGGAGGAGATAGTAAGTTTGTACTATCGTAGTCTGGCACGTGGCTCGATATCAACCAACCACCCTAGTCCTCAAATATTATAATTCCCGACATTGGTACCGGCTTATGAACATTGCGGACTCTATGTGCATTGAACGATTCATGCATGTATCAATTTTTAATCTCATACCCGTTCAAATGAATCGGTACTAGTTATAAATCACAGACGACAATCGGTGGTTGTCCGCCCCATCGTTGACAGCAACTGATAGAACCAAAGCTTCCCAAGCTGAGTGGTACCATAGCTTGTACAATGACCATGCCAACGCCGCTTTGAATGCGGACCTTTGTATTAAACTCTGGTGGTATTTTCCAATCGTTTTTGTATAATAAGCCATTCAGATACAAAATAACAAAAGTATCGGCGATTGAAGGTTTTGTTCAGTGAGTACCCTTATATGCCTCACAGAAATTTCAGTGTCGATTTGTCAAACTTGAGCTCATCGTTCTTACCACCATCCTCCTCCCCACTTACACTAATTTTTAAATTTAACTCCTCGGTTTCGAACGAATAACAAATGTTCAATAGTGAGAGGAAGACGTTGAAAAGGAATTATTCATCAAGGGCCCTATTAGAGGACTTTATTACAGTTGTATAAATTTGGGTCAACGGTTTCTGTCAAGGCGCGACCGGATCTGATCGAAACGGGTTGAAGCAGACAAGCAAAAGCAATCTTATGTTCCACACAGATCAGCGTATCACCAGCTAAGTTACTCTATTAATATTTTATTTAGACAACTGTACTACAAGCCCGATAACATATTTTTCGATCAGACCTTCTGAAGTCGATTAAACATTCATTTGTGCATAGAGTATTTGGACAAGTATGCTCTTCTGGCTATCTCGAGAAAGATAAGCAAAGATCAACGCCTGGAGACAGTTAATTGCGACACATTGGCTATCTAAATCGATAAGATCAATATTCAGCTAGTCGTATTCGTGAGTATTTCCGTTGACCTGCTGTATTTGTTTCACCCAACGATCAATTTATAAATTGCCTGTAACAGACCCTTTCAAACATTTAACGGAGACATGAGGGAAATGTTTGCTCTTCGTCTTCAACAGTCGACCATGAGAATATGTTGAATGGTAAGGGTTCTAAAAAACCGATAGAATTCAATCTTCTTTCGTTATTACGGTCCAAGTCTGGATCAATCACTCTTTTCTCTGCTCGTCTTCAGGCACAATACACTCGAAACTACTTGTCTTTTTGACGATTTTCATCAATAGATCGTTTCCAAGAATAAAATGTCAAGCTTTTTGCAAAGATAGAATTTGGTATTATCATTTGGACCTGACCGACAATGGGGCGAAGTAATCCTTGACCCTCGTCGTATTGACCATGAATTATTAGCAAGCATTTGATCAAACAAACGTAGAAAAAATTATTACCCAGCCAAGCAGCAGACTTGTCCGTGGCCTAGTTCAGTCAATATATCGAGTTACGCTACTTTGAATTGCTCTTGCGTAGGAGATCAGTTGAAATTACGACGCTGTATGGGGATGTCTATTGTATTATATACGAACAGACTTTTAAAACATCAAATTGCATGTGATTTGTTTTGGAGGAATAAAACCCAAAGGACATCGTTAACTTGTTCACCGTCTTACGTATCGCACCATTAGATTTCCATACTTAGGGCATGTCAAAAACCCGAGATTTGGACAATAGCATTTTTGGAACAGGCACGCCATATTTCATGTGTCCAGACCAAACACTTTTCATGAAATACGCGAGGTTTATTTCATAGCTAGTGCAAAGCAAACGTTGAAGTCACACATTCAATTTCTACTAAACTGTAAAGCATTTCAGCGTTACAAGGAAATTTTCGAATATAGTTTTATCAGTTACAATTTGGATTGCAAACGCTGAATGTCTTCGATTTTTGACATATTTGTTTGTGGGTTACGGAATATCACTTACATGGTATGGATGCGGATCATGTACCAAGATCGACGGTTATAGAATCAAGAATATGTAATGGACTGGATAGTTCCGAACATGATCCGAGAAATTACCCGGCCACGGAACAAATGTTAGCGATGGAGACTATTCCGAAAAGAATCCGAATTTGCGATGCCCGCGTTCGAACTGTGCGCCTTACGGATTGAGATGTTAAAAACATTGCGATGGCTAAGAGCGAGTACTTTATAATTTTGCACTTTTTCAATATTACATATAAAACATATATTTACATTATTGCCAATGAAAGGTAAAATCAAAAACCTCATAGTGTTCTTCGCTGGGAGGAGGAATGTATTCTGCCAACAATGAGAGATACAATACGTATGTTGAACCAGTCTACGTGACGCCAGTCGAAAATTCACCGAGCTGAGCTTACATCTTGTCAGACTACTCAATTCCGCCATTATATTATACACAATGAATAGTTTGTTACGTACGGTAGGAAGTTGTTCAATGGAATAATTTTGAGCCACAAAGAGCGGGTCAAATATGATCATAGGCATTAATATACACCCTGGAGCCTAAGTATGTTATCTATCAAATGATCCTCGATATACCACATATCAAACCTATTGAACAATGCGAGGTAATGGAGTCCAAAATGCTCTTTTTAGCTGAGGGGGTACAGTACGTTCGCCGTGGTCTGGCGCTTGGGTCTTCCCAATATAAATCACCGTGGTCTTCGGAACATATAGCTTTGAGGGGGAGGTGGGTATAGTAGGTTGGTTATGTCGTAGTCTGGCACTTGTGTCTCCCCATTGTTACTGATCTTGGCCCTCAGGCTATATAGAACCCGACATTGAAACTGGCTTCGGACGACTGTGGAGTCTTTGTGTAATGAGTGATCGGTGAATGTAAGATTCGCCGATGCCATAGCAGATTAATCGATACACCTATGGGAATCCGAATTCTAAACAGTAGCTTTGAGTGGAAGTTGATGGCTTAATAAAAAGATATAACCACATTAAAGTACAATTCCCAATGGTATTGTTTGGTAAATGTGGCAGTGAACTCATAATTGATTCAGCTATTATTAAAAGCAATACCTATTTTATTCATTTCTGTCATACCCCATCAGTTTGTGTGGTAAGGATATCTGCGTCTAAGCTGACATCCTCTCAGTCTATCCGGTATATCATTTAGAAGATATCGACGATAACATTGGTTTTATTGTTCAGACTGGAAAGTTCTTTGTCCTAGCGAAGAATGTCCATATTCTAAAGATGACGATTTCATCGTTTCGGAGTTTTGGCATCCATATATACTAGAAAAGTTTTGGAGCGTTTCTCGTTTCTGTCATGGCTTCTGAGAAACCCCTTGTAGTCGATGGAAAGCAGGTTATAATGTATGCAACACGCGAAATCTTGCAGGTAACATCAGAAAATCTGATCAGAAATCTTCCAGTGCCAACATAAATATTTGTCGTCATATGATACTAGCGCTTTGGAATACATTTTGAAGTCTAATAAACATTATACTGTCCGGTTATGACCATTAATCCATCCCACATCAACATAGCTAATTATTTGAAACTATATTCAACCGACCTAAAAAAAGAAGAAATTCCAACCCTTCATCTTCCATGCTGAATCCTTCTCAGCGTACCCAGTAGAATAAAGAACTGTTGAATAGAACAGTCAGGTGAATCTCCTAGGCATTCTTATCCAGCTGTTTCCTTCGTTACATCATAAATATTGGAATAACGCCTTCAATAATCGGTCACATGCGATGAGACAAGAACTCCCTAAAGAATATACTCACAGGGGAAATTTTCTAGCCTGGATGTCATTTTTGTACACGGTATATTGACAAATATACACTTGTTGCTATCTCGAGGGAAGACATGCAGAGATCGACTTCTCTATACGGCAAATGGCGACACACTGGCCATCTAAATGCTATGATCAATGTCGAACTCTGGAGGAATCGAAGTCGCTGTTATCTCCAATGGCCTGCTGCAATGGTTTCACCCACCGATCTTCGATCAGTTCTAAATTGCTTGTAACATATCCTTTCAAACGTTTAGCAGAGAACCGAGGGATCTGTTTGCTCATCGTCTCCAATATTCGACCATGGGGAATATGTTGAATTGCAAGGGTTCTGGAAAACCGATAGAATTCAATCTTCCTTCATTATTACGGTCTGAATCAATCACTCTTCTCTCTGCCCGTCTAAGGGCGCACACACTCGGCACTATTTGTCTTTTTGATGTTCTTCTTCAATATATCGTCCGAAACAATAAGATATCGGACGTTTCGCAAAGATACAAGTGGTTTTATCATTTTTACCTGGCCAACAATTAGGCGTGATACCGCTTCACTCTCGTCGTATTGAGCATGGTGAATTGTTAAGAAGCATTTGATCAAACAAATGATATAACAATGTCTTATATCCCGGCCAAGCATCACATTTGTTCCTGGTGAAGTTCCTTAAATATAACGACTTTCGCCAATCCCGAATAGTTCTGGCGTAGGTGATCATATTAGTATCATTGAAATGGCAACGCTACTTTGTACGAACGGAATTTTGAACATCAAATTTTATAGAAGTTTTTTTTTCAAGGAATAAAATCGACTGAAACGGTAACAGTTTTTATACAGCTCGCTCGACCGAATACAGGCTCGTTCTGTGGAATTGTTAGTGAATGTATGGCTGCCAATACAAAATTATTACGCGTGTGCCGCGCTCTCAATTTGTGTCTGAGCAGATATGGACCATTGTTCAAACTGGATAAAATATTTTTGATGACTCTTTTTTTATCAAACTGCATTCCAAATTCAGTTTATACTGACCTCCCTCTCCCTCCTTGAGGGCAGTTTTATCCACTAACATTTGCCTGTCCACGCCACTAAGAGAACAATTTTCTAATAAAACACAACTCCAGCTCAACTTTTGCAATCAAATTGAAGTACATGTAGGTGTAGATGAAGAAACGTATGATCTATTATTTCGAAATTAACTATTTCATAACTAGAAACTGGATAAAATATTTTTGGTGACTCTTTTTTTTTATCAAACTGCATTCCAAATTCAGTTTATACCGTCCTCCCTCTCCCTCCTTGAGGGTAGTTTTACCCACTAGCATTTGCCTGTCCACACCACTAAGACACCAATTTTCTAATAAAACACAACTCCAGCTCAACTTTTGCAATCAAATTGAAGTAGGTGTAGATGAAGAAACTTATGATCTACAATTTCGAAATTAACTATTTCATAACTAGAAACTGGATAAAATATTTTTGGTGACTCTTTTTTTTATCAAACTGCATTCCAAATTCAGTTTATACCGTCCTCCCTCTCCCTCCTTGAGGGTAGTTTTACCCACTAGCATTTGCCTGTCCACATCACTAAGAGACCAATTTTCTAATAAAACACAACTCCAGCTCAACTTTTACAATCAAATTGAACTAGGTGTAGATGAAGAAACTTATGATCTACAATTTCGAAATTAACTGTTTCATAACTAGAAACTGGATAAAATATTTTTGGTGACTCTTTTTTTTTATCAAACTGCATTCCAAATCAGTTTATACCGTCTTCCCTCTCCCTCCTTGAGGGTAGTTTTACCCACTAGAATTTGCCTGTCCACACCAACAAGAGAACAATTTTCTAATAAAACACAACTCCAGCTCAACTTTTACAATCAAATTGAAATAGGTGTAGATGAAGAAACTTATGATCTACAATTTCGAAATTAACTATTTCATAACTAGAAACTGGATAAAATATTTTTGGTGACTCTTTTTTTTATCAAACTGCATTCCAAATTCAGTTTATACCGTCCTCCCTCTCCCTCCTTGAGGGTAGTTTTACCTACTAGCATTTGCCTGTCCACACCAATAAGAGAACCATTTTCTAATAAAACACAACTCCAGCTCAACTTTTACAATCAAATTGAAATAGGTGTAGATGAAGAAACTTATGATCTACAATTTCGAAATTAACTATTTCATAACTAGAAACTGGATAAAATATTTTTGGTGACTCTTTTTTTTATCAAACTGCATTCCAAATTCAGTTTATACCGTCCTCCCTCTCCCTCCTTGAGGGTAGTTTTACCCACTAGCATTTGCCTGTCCACACCAATAAGAGAACCATTTTCTAATAAAACACAACTCCAGCTCAACTTTTGCAATCAAATTGAAGTAGGTGTAGATGAAGAAACTTATGATCTACAATTTCGAAATTAACTATTTTATAACTAGGATATATTTAAAAAAGTAAACTTTCATTATAGCATGAATGAAACAAGCACCCAAGTTTAATATAAAGCTGCAGCAGACGAGTGCGGCAAATCAAACTTTCAATTTTTGGCAAACCTGTATGCATTTCATCTCAACAAAGACACTATTTCGAACTAGTTTCATCAGCTATAATTGCTATAAAAGTCGTTTGGATTAATGTCCTCGATATCGAAATATGTGTCCATGAGTTATGGAATGTCACTTACATGGTATGGATGCGATTCATGTAAAATAAAAGGCCTGCGTTCGTAGAATCGAGCATATGTAGCCTATCTATAGGATTGGCCTAATTGCGACCGAGTTCCGAGCAACGCGTTGAGCACGGAACAAAACTAAGCGACGAAAATTATCCCAATAGGGCTTCGAATTTGCAATTACACCCGAAAATATGAGCTAGTTGAATGCTAGTATATTACAACATGTCCTTTTGCGGCAGTCGTCAATATTACATAAAGCATATATTTTTACATTAAGACCAATACAAAAAAAACCCTACTCTGGTAGTATTCTTTATTGGAAGAGGAATTTATTCTGTCTGCAGTGATAGATAAATACGTATACTGAGCTAGTCTCGAAAATTCACTGCTTGGAGCTTATAGCTTTTCAGACTACTCAACTCCAGCATAATATTATATCCAATGAATAGTTTGTTAAGTAAGAAAATATGTTGTTCAATGGAAGGATTTTTTGCCACAAATAACGAACCAAATATGGTTATAGACGTTAGAAATCAAACTACAGTCTGAGTTCCGGACAATAACCTGAGAACCACTTATCGGATTGTCCTCAAGTTTGGTATGCATATAACACGTTATGAGATGTCGCATGGGATTGCGTTTCGCCCACTTGCGCTAACAGGTGACGCCACCTGGTGGCAAATGGGGCAAACGATTTCCAGAAGTACCACATGCCGAAGTACTGGCGTCCGGAATGCTGCTTCTTGTTCTTAACTGGGGGAGGTATCCGAGTCTTTTTGTTATTATGGCCGTTTTTTCGAGGTTTTATAAGCTTTTGCAAACACATCCTATTATGAATTTAAACACTGGTAGAGAAATCTGCTGCTCAGGAAGCAGCTTTTGATGTGCTTGTCGTATTGAGGTTGCGCCCGTGTCTCAGCTGAATAATCCACTTCTTATTAGCTTCACCAACATGCCTATTGTGGACGTTTCGCGAAATAGATCGTTTTTGTTTTTCGGGAAAATTATGAACATCTTTCATCCGATTTGACTGCGTATATATTATTCAGACATTGCGTGGGCGACTTGCCAAATTTTTCCAAGTTTTGAGAAGTCGTTATGTGATAAAAAGTGGTCTACTTCGTGCATCGCAACAGTGTCTCTGAGTAATGGTGAATACATGCATCTGTATTGGAGTGGAAGTGAGTGCCATTTGTTACAGAGTCCCTTGTTTCGAGATAATGATTCAAATCAGTAACGATGGATGGTAGAATTCTAGAAGAGAATCGGTAGGATGAATAATGCTGGTTTGTGTATTTTTCTGATATTTCTATGACATGAATTGTCTTTGAATTCCGTTTTATTAGGAAAACACCTTTTGAAATTGGGAAAACATATCAATAGTTATCTCTTCAAACCGCTAATTTTTTGTTAAATTCCGTGAACGTTGTGCGTGCAAGGAAACGGACCAATCAGAATCGAGAGTGATCATAATACCAAACTTGCCCGTAGTAGATTCTCCGATTCGTCTGGCACTTGTGTCTTCTCAATATAAATCTTCGTAGATTATTATTATTATTATTATTATTATTATTATATATCGTAGCCCTCTGATCATACAGAGCCCGACTCTGATTATGGTTTGGGACGAATTTGTAGTATATGCGCAATAAGCGATCGGTGGAAGTAAAAATCGTTAATGTCAAACCAGATCAAATGAATGGATACACATATGAGAATCGGCATGTCATCGGTGTATATGTGCCCACAAAGTAGCTAACTAACCAACAGTAGCTCCAACTCCAAACGGTAGATTTGAGAAGTTATTGGCTTGGTAAATTCTCATTAACGTACAATTCCAAAGGGCATTGTTTGGTTGCCGGTGATTATGGCCGTGATCTCTAGACGACAGTTTGTATATCTGTCATGCTAAGTGACACAAAGCAGCAACATTAAAAAAGAACACGATGTGTTTCCACGATTTATTTTGTCATGATCCACTCGTTTGTTCTGTGCTCAACATTGAGCCAAGACCGAAAAGTCTATATGTTCATATATATCCAAATCTCACGAACTCATCATTAATTCATCTGCCTTTAGCGGTAGTACCACTTTTTCTCTAGCTAGTTTGGATAAGAATGACATATGAGTTCGTTTTACCGTCATTTCCCATCGGTTTGTGTAAGTGATAGGGAAATCTGCGTCTAAGCTAACATTCTCACAACCACGTGAGGTACCAGAAAAGTGATGTTTTCGTCATATTTCTTTAAAATTATGAAAAGTGGGCAAAAACTATTTCATTTCACATTGCATTGATATTTACTAATTTAGCATGCAGTTTTTGTGAAGAATTGGCATAAATAAAAATTTCGGAAAATCGGACATAAAAATCGACCAAAAATGCGGTTTTTGACGTCAATGTGACGTCATCAAAGCGGCCGTCTTGGATTTATATTATACATTTTTTGTTAGACCTTGACCCAAGGGTATAGTGTGGTAAGTTTCAGCCCCCTAGCTCAAGGGGTAAGAAATCACAGGTCCCAAAAAGACCAGGCAAATTTTAACCAGGTTAAAACAAGTGCCTTATCATACCCTTGTGATAACATTAGGGTATTATTCAACAGTCCAAATATTATCCTTTCCTCGGCACAGCCAAAAACAATTATCTCTGGAACTTTCAAGTGCCAACGAAAATATTTGTCTTCATAGGATTGTAGCTGTTTTGGTTCAATTGTGCTTCTCAATATTTCATATACGTACGAAAAGCAGTATTATCATTAAATTCTTCCCAGAAAATAGTCCAGATCTAATAAGGAAAAATAACCCCTGTTGTTAAAACTGTGGTTTGCTTGTCAAAAAATATAAATGTTTAGAATTCTTCTCATATATGACGCTCTCCTTCAACTGGGGTATATGATCATCAATCTGTCACTCATCAACACAGTTTATTATTTGAAACTGTATCCAACCCGACCTGAAAGAAAGACAAATAAATCACTCTTCATCTTCCAAGTTTATTCCGCCTGATAGGACCTTGTAGATTAGAAAAAGAACTGTTGAATAGAATGGATTCATTCCTAGGTAAGACCACCCAAAGACTCCATCTTAGGGTGAACGGTCACAGAAAATCCGTTCGGAAAAAGCAATTGCTTATAGGTAGGCATTTTTCTGGACCCGACCACGGCTGGGATAACTTTAGTATTCAGATCATAGACGTCGTCTATCCATCTACTAAGGATTCCCCTTTTGGATTTGAGAGAAAAATCCGAGAGCGGGAATTATTCTGGATGCTAGAACTTGGGGCAGTGTTTCCGTTTGGTTTAAATGATAATGTCAGTGGGTTCAGCAATGCTACAAACCGCCGTTCAAATATATCCAACATTACCCAACTATTTAAACCCCATCAACGGAGACATCTCAGCCATGGTTGGCGAAAGTTTAATAGTTCGATGATTCACGATCATATCACTTTAAATTACTTAGTAGGTTTAACTAACACACCCAATAGTATACATAGCTTACGTACAGTTCTGTATGCGTTACCTCTGAGAGCGTTAAATCAAATAGCCAGAGATATACAACAATCTGCGTCTTCAGGAAATATAATACCATCAAAACTCATTAAAGTATGTCAAGATATAGCGTATTTTCGGTTGTATCGTCCAGTGAACATAATCGAAACATCTCAAGATCGGCTTTTCTTGAAACTCAACTACTTAGATAAAGGACTGGACATCATTAATTTACCTCGAATCCTGAATGATCCAGAGGTACGCAACGCTGTACCAAACTATTTTAAGTTCACAGAACCTCCTTGCATTTCATATAAGTACACTAAATCTATAGCCACCAAAATATTCAATTACTCCAATGCTGTCCAGGAGTTTGACTGGAACTTATACACGTCAGGAGGCTATAGTTGTGATTGTGAATCGTCGAACTTTATCTATACACCATGCAAACATATTGTGACTGGTGACCTTGATGTGGTGAGTGATAAGGATCTGAAATTACTCCTGATGAAAGGGACCTAAATATAGAGAGCCAAGAAGAATAAATCTGCAGGCCGACCAGAAGATAGTCCTGTCTGCATTGGAACAGTACGTTATTGATTGGTCTAAGCGAGAAAAAGTTGAACCTACAGTACTCGCTGATTGGCTGGACCTCACCAAGAGCAAGGTCGTTGAAACAATCCGCCATATTGACAGAAGTACTCTTCCCCAAGCAAAACAAGTACTGAGAAACCTCAATTCGCAAGAAGTTCTAGCAAATCTCCAGAGTAAATTCGTCATAGTCCCAGCAGACAAAGCTCCGAATAATATAATATTCATATGTAAATATTACTATTACCAGGTGCTGGTTAAAGAATTGAGTGTAGACATATCTTCATCAAATACGTCTACTTACTCCCAAACTGCATGTACTCTGGAAGATTTATTTAACAATCACAAAAAGTTTCTCAGGGAAAGAGGTATTTGTCTTCCAACCAATCATAACGACATACCAAAAATATACTGGACTCCCAAAATGCATAAATCACCATACAAAGCTAGATTCATAGCTGGTTCTAGAAGCTGCACCACCAAGCTTCTTTCAACCCTATTGACGAGGGCCCTTCAGGAGGTAAAAGCATTTTGGGAAAGGTATTGCGCCATTATTTCTAAGAACTCTGGCGTTGAATGTATGTGGATATTGAAAAACTCAAAATGTCTTACGGAAGAACTTGATGCTAAAGGTCACATACCGTACAGACATGTATCCACATGGGATTTCTCGACTCTCTATACTACAATCCCTCATCAGGACCTTATTGACCGTATAAGTTCATTAATAGTATCTGTGTTCAAGAAAACTGATCGTAGATATATTAATGTCGGAAGCCATAAAGCATTCTTTAGCTCGACTACATACAAGAGATATCATTCATGGGATGTTTCTTTGTTTATAGAGTTGCTTGAATTTCTCATTAAAAATATCTATGTGAAATTTGGCAACACAATATATCAGCAGCATATAGGTATTCCAATGGGTACTAATTGTGCACCCCTGTTGGCTGACCTGTATCTGTTCTCTTATGAATATGACTATATGCAGGCGCTTTCAAAAACCGATCCATTCAAAGCCCGTTCCTTCTCATTCACCAAACGCTATATAGACGATCTTCTCGCTGTGGATAATCGCTATATAAATGACGCAGTGAAGGATATATATCCACCTTCACTGGATTTGAAGGAAACTACAGATAGCCCTACAGGCACATCATATTTAGATCTATATCTCTATAAAAATGAAGCGGGCATTCTCTCTCGTCGACTTTATGGCAAAAGAGATGATTACAATTTCGACATCGTAAACTATCCCTTTCTGGATAGTAATATTCCAGTGGGACCTGCATATGGCGTATACATATCTCGCTTAGTAGCATTTGCTAGATCCTGTGTTAAATGTGACGATTTTAATCAACGTCACAAAACATTGTTGCAGAAACTTATAAAACAGGGCTATTCCACCAAGCGCCTCCACTCAAAGTTTCTCAAATTTGGCGATACATATCGCATGCTGATAGCAAAATACGAACGTAGCGTGCAAGATCTATGGCGCTACGTTTCGTAACTTGTGTCTAATTCCGCTTAACCCGGGGCTAGGGGCCGTATGAACCCATGTACTTCAAGATCCATGGTACTCATATGAACAGTCACAATCAAAGCGTGACTGAGATACATCTTTTAGATGACGACTCTATAACGAATATTATGGATTAAGAATACTGATCAGCGATACGGATTTGATATATTTGGAACATCTCTCTTGCAGGAAACAAGCCTATGTTTATGTATACTATGATTGTCTTTTTGAATTTGGTGCTAATACTGTTATATGGAAAATGGAATAGGTCTTTGGATTATGGACGCGGATATTCTCTAATGGACGACGGCTGGATTATGAATGACGGACTAGACGCTTGTAATTCTTAGCCAGTTCATTTCTCCCCTACATCATGAATATTAGTACAACTTCTTCAATAAACGCTCACATTTTAGGAGACAAGATCTCCGTAGAGACTATACTTTACGGGTGCAATTTTCGATCTTGGATTCCTTTTGCACACGCGGTATTTGACAATGAAATGTCGTGGGAAGACATGCAAATCTCGACGCCTCGAGACAACAAATAGCGACACATTGACTATCTAAAACCATAGGATCAATGTCGATCTAGGGAGGAATCGCAGTTTCGGGTTTTTCAGTTGACGTGCTACATTGGTTTCACTCACTGATCTTCGACCAGTTTTAAATTTCTTGTAAGAGATCCTTTCAAACTTTTAACGGAGAAACGCGGGAAATGTTTGCTCATCGTCTTCAATAATCCACCACGGGGGAAACGTTGAATGGCAAGGTTCTGGAAAACCGATATAATCAACCAGTCTCGCTCCTGCTCGTCTACAGGCACAATATACTCGAGACTACTTGTCTTTTTGACGTGTTTCATCAATAGATGGTTTATAAGAATAAAATGGCAAGCGATTTGCGAAAATTCAATCTGGTATTATCACTTGGACTTGGGCAACAATGAGGCGTAATACCGCTTCACTCTCGTCGTTTTGACCATGGTGGATTGTTAACATACGTTTGACCAATCAGACGTAGAATGAAGTTTTATATCCCCGCCATACAGCACAGTTGTCCCTGGTCTAGTTCCTTCAACGCATCGACTTTCGCCGATGCTGAATTGCTCTTGCGTAAGTGATCAACCTACAATAATGTACGGGGATAGAGGTCGACTAGTAGGTCTACTCTATACGAATACACTTGTGAAGAGATCATTACCCTTGAGTTTATAGGTGCAGTAGAAGCAGGTCACAGTGCTTTGGAGGCTAGTGACTCCATCCACATATACCGCAAGACGAATCTCCTGATGACTTATTACTACATTCCAGTCGACTGTATTTTCTCTATCATTGAAATACCCTTTAGCTTTTGAGTATTCTTTGGAATTGTTATTGACGGTACATTACAGGTACATCATCGACAACAAATTGACGCCTCACCTAAGGCGCTGCGCTGCTATCGCGGTCTTATCGCACGGTTGTCGTTCCGCTATCATGTAGCTATCGCGTAGCAATCGCACTGCTATCAGTTCATTATCGCTCCAGGGTTATGGCATTACTGTTATCGTTCTAAGGTAAGAAAGTCAACGAATCCAGTTTACCGTTTACTGTGAGCATATATCGTGATTGGGATTACTAGTTAAGTAGGCATGGTAGGGTAACACCACTGGTTGTGTGAGTGAACCACGCAAAGATAAAAATCGCTTTCAAATCATATTTCTAATACATACATTTTGAGATGGACGAATATTGATTTACTTTTATAAATTTTATAAACGACAAAATATTGAGATCTGACTTTGTAGATTATCATATTAGGGTCATTTTGAGCCTATTTGCATGACCCCCCCCCAGATGAGCAGATGATCATGCGTAATTTCAAAATGGCGGCCATGTGTGGTACCAGAAAAGTGATGTTTTCGTCACCTTTCTTAAATGTTTTTGCTTTTCTACATGGAAAAGTGGATAAAACTTATTTTATTTCATATCAGATTATTATTTACTAAGTTATCATGCACAACAAATTTTAAAAAATAAAAATTTCGAAAATTTTGACCAAAAACATCGTCCAAAAATGGTCGTTTTGAAAAAGACGCACCATGACTTCATCATGGCGGCCATCTAGGATTTTCTTTACGTATTCTGGTAGAGCTTCACCCAAATATATAGTCTGACCTTTTATAGGGAAAATATATAGTCGTATCTCACCCCCCCCCTCCTCCCCCCCCCCAGGCTGCGGTACACTCCAAATCGCCCAGGCCAGATAGGGTGAACGGCCATAAACATGCATACGTCTCAAGCGGTATTGATCTCATACACTCATACCGCAACGTTCCGTCCTTTAAATAGAATAAACTTCATTCATATTCATATAGTGTAAAATCTAGATCCATTTGTAAAGCTTTCATCAAATCGCCAAACAAGAAATCCGTCTTTATCTCATTTAGCTACTTGGGTTAGCGACCACGAAATGGGCTCGAAGCAAACGGATTGCGGTAGTTTTCTCGTTGGAGTTTTGGCCGCTAAACATTTTACCTCAATCCTAATTTTACGGATATTTCGCGTGTTCAAATTGTACCTGGACAAAGGCCATGGCGAGATTCAGTAAGCTTTTAGCCTCGCAAGGTGCGGTTGAAGTTCCTAAAATTAAATATTACGTAAGAAAGATTCTTTTAGATCGGTTGAAAGTACAGAATTTTGTTCTGTACCAAATACCAAGAAAATGTACGATGCATTCAATATTATGGTATTGGGATATAGCAGATTCATTGTAGGAAATTGTGTATTTGTCTAAAATTCCTCAATCTAAAGTGTTTGAACAAGTCCATTTGTGTAAAATCCCTGGATCTAGCGTGACATCATCGTCCATTGGTTGCTACATGTATTTAGTCGTCAGACGTCGCCAATTTTTCCAATTCTTGCACATCGCTCGAATTTCTTTCTGGAAAATCAACCAGAACGGACTTTGGCCCACGACTATTTATTGAACCGACTTTGGCCTACGACTATCTATTGAATCGACTCTGGCCTACGACTATCTATTGAGCCGACTTTGGCCTACGACTATCAATTGAACCGACTTTGGCCCTCGACTATCTATTGAATCACCGAGTATTATGTATAAAACATGTTCTGGCTCTGTGTTTACAGAGATAATTGGGAAGGGATTTCACTTCAAAATCAGCGATTTTACACAAATTCACTATTGGGAATCTGTTATTCGATACTCATAGACCCATCACTGCCTTGTAAATTTGTTCTGTATACAACAAAATGCTGTACATTATGTAGATCGATAAATGTCTATAATACTTAATATATTTAATTAATACTATTTTGATATTTCAGTCACACCGCTAAAAATCGTCACATCGACTTTCGACTGTGGATGAATTTTGATACACGTGAAGAACTAGCAACCCAGTACATGCAACTGAGTCCCGCCCCTTAACTAGAATTTGCCTCTCTTCAGCAATAAAAAAAAACAAATTTGTGACAGAAAACATCTTCAACTTTACGTGTGTAATAAAATTAAAGCAAGTGAAGACAACTCAGGAAATTACCAGCTGTAATTTTGAAGTTAATTATTTCCAAAGCTAGAACGTATCAGAATAAATGAGACACTGATATCGATTATAGCATGTATGGAACAACCTACCAAATTTCATGAGGCCAGACTAGATACTGTTCGAGAAATAAACGTATAATGTAAATCTGGTTCAACAACCGGATGCGAGAAATCAAACATTCAATTTTCACTCCATCTACAGAGGATTTGACAGGATCAGCTTTAGAATATGACATATTTTCGTATGTTGTTTTATCAGTGGAATTTCCGAGTCATTTGTGCAGGTTCGAATAGAAAACCTTCCTGTCCTCGATATGATATAGGTTACGGAATAACACGAACAGAGTATGAATGAGAATACTGAACCGAGTTCGGCGTTCTTAGAATCGAACATAAGTGTGCGTATAGCTTACGTTATATCGAAAAAGATCCGTGAAATGTGCGGAGTCAATGTGCGCAAGGGCGGTGATACCGACAAAGATGGAAACTCGTGACCTCTCGCTTACGAACTCATACCCTGGCGGATTGAGTGAAAAATTTGCACTTGTTAAGGAACAGTATATGAGCCTTCAGACAACTGTAACCCCGCTGTTACGTCCATGTATATACCGTGTTTACATTAAGCCCAAATGAACAGTTAAAAACAAACCGTAAGAAGGAAGAATTTTTCGTGGAACTTATTCTGTCACCAATGATATATGAAATACGTATGCCGGAGTAGTCTATTTGACGCAGGTCGAAATTACACCGATTGGAGCTTACAGCTTGTCGGACTACACAATTTCGCCATCATATTGTGTATACTGAATTGCTTGTTGTGTATGAAAACATATTGTTCAGTGAAAGGTTTGTGTGCCAGAAACAGCTAGACAAATGTGCTCATGGACATTAGCATTGGCCTATGAAGCATACTTCTGGGTATTTTGCTCTGAAAATGACCACAGAAGTACCACATAATATCAATTTGTTAGACTGTGTGAGATATTGGCGTCCGAAGTATAGCTTATTGCCCTCAACCGGAGGAGGTAGTCGGTATACAGGGCCGTACACAGGCACTTGTGTCCGCCTAATATTAATCGTCGCAGTCCGCAGACCATATATACTCCCCGACATTGATGATGGTTTACGATGAACTATTGCTCTATGTATGAATCATTTATCTCATACTCGAACAAATGAATCGATACTACTTGTGAAACACCGAGAATAATCGATGAAGTGTCATATATGTACCGTATATGTATAACTCCGATGTAATCGATCTATATGTATCGCCAAAGACTGGCGAATCGAATAATGAAAAGTCATTAACGTAGATTCCTCATGAGTAAAGTTTAGTTGCCATTGCTTATGACATCCGGGTCTGGAGACCTTTTTTGTGCATTTGCCATTCCGAGTATTCGCTAACACCAAAAACAACCTCAAAATTTCAACGATTTATTTTATCGCAATCCAGTTTAGCATGTGTTCAACATTGAGCTAAGACAGAAAGGGTTTTTTGTCCATATATATATCAAGATCTCTTGAACTTATCATTAATTCAGCTGTCAGTAGAAGTAAGACTTCTTTATGCTAGGTAACTTGGATACGAATGGCATATGAATACACAATTCTCTTATTTCTCATCAATTTGTGTAAGTTGCAGTGATATCAACGTCCAAGTTAATGTACTTACAATGATATATGTATATAAGGTAATATCAGATTTATCATTCACACTGGTAAGTTCTTGGTCCCAGCCAAGGATGCCTCTATTTCGAAGATGACGATTACATAGATCCCGAGTTTTTGCATCCGATTCAGCATGCCTAGTATATCATATGAAGTATTCAGATTTATTATGGCTTAATAACCTAAAAAAAAAAAATAACATATGAGGATTGGTAAATTCTATGGGAATGTGAACAGAAAGTTGGTTGGACTTTTACTTTTTCAGTTTTCCTAATTTTTTGTCATGTTATCAACTACTTTAAGTTATTTTCCACTTGAATCCAGCAGTTTATGCAACTCAATATTCCCAAGGCAGCAGCGTTTCCCCGTTCGTTTAAGCTGAATGAACACAGCGGGGGGTCCCCGTTTGTTTAAGTTGAATGAACACACCGGGGTTAAGTTTAACCCGGGCTTATAGGGGCCGTTTGAAGAACCTGTGTTTCATGGTGTTCAAATGAACAAGCACATTCAAAGTGTGACTAAGATACATACCCTGAAAGCGACTTAGAGAAATTCATTTGAATAAAGAAGTGCCGTTTGTGATTAGCATTGGACGTACGGAACATCGCCATGTCTTGCTGATATCATTGAAAACTGTTGACCACTCCTGTCTAGTAGGAAACCGTCTTGTGTTTGTATTATTTCTATTTCATGAACATTTGGAATCTGTGCTAAATGTCAAACGGAAGGGGTCTTATTGACGCGAAAATCCTTGTATGGGCGACGGCTGTATACTGAATGTGGGACTGACACGTGCTATCATAATATACTTGTATGAAACATTTGAATTAATGCAGGTATGTATGATCATATCATATTGTATCTCTTTGTCAACTGTTTCACTTCGTGATGCAGGTAGGTCTGTGGGGGAGGGGGCGATGCATACATCCAAGTGATTTTTTCCAAAAATAAAAGCCCCTAGAGAATGAAACAAGTCACCCTCCAGCTTACAAAAATGTACATACATATCGTTATTCAAATATCTACAAACAGATAACACCACACCCATATACACTCTTAATTAAACACATTCAGTATATACCAATGGTTGTATTTTATTCACCCCACTCGCTGATAATTACTTTTGATTCCTCAACATCTCACAAACATAAACTGACGTTTTTTATAACTTTATAAATATGCCCTTCGTATTATGCAGGGATACCACAAGCCCCACCCGGGGGGGGGGGGGTTCTCCCGTCTTTCATCATATCCGTCTTCTTGATCGACGTCTGTGTATATATCAGTACATCATGTGTTAATTTGTTATCAATTTCTCGGTTGGTGAATAAAAAAATTCAATTCAATTCAATTTCGATTACTTATATTTTCGCGTACACTCGATGTTGTCGAGATCTGATTTCATTATTAAAGCGCACATGGACGTAACATATGTCACATTATAATATATTTTGAATTGCGGGATGATTATTGGTGTGGTTAAATTGACGAAGAATGAAATTATAGCGAGCTAATCCCATTAGAGTAGAATATGAGTATCGTCTAGAAACGATGAAAACAGAATCATAAGATCAAATGTGATAAAATCGTCTTGAGGGTGACTGAATGGGAAGACATGATATTAAATTATTTCAGTAATATTAGACAAACTTTTGCTCTGTATCCACTGTGAAGAAATGAAATGCCCAGAATATTGTTGAGCTACGACTGATTCTGTTCAAAACTTATTAATAGAATTCATACACCTATCGTCCTGGTCTTTAGTTGGTAGAAGTTGATCAGATTTGGTGAAGTTTAGCAATCTGTAAATTAGTTCATCGGTGAAACGATACCTAGCTTAATAAAGAAAACATTTTTCCAGACTTATATCAAAGAATAAAGTAAGCAGAAAGAAGGTGATTAGATCAAACCTGAGAAGATAGAGTATATTCTCATAACCTTGAGATACCAGTAATATAAATATTGGCCGAAGAGAGATTGGTGCCAATGTCTCACCACAGTAACAAGGCGTCTGTCATTAGACTGGAGCTCATTCAACCTCCCCACTATTATCCTTTCTGTGGCATTGCCAAAAACAACTATCTTAGGAACCTCCTAGTGCCAGTGGAAACATTGGTCTTTACCGTCGTCTCCTTAGGTACAATGACTTCACAGTGATTCATTTAGGTTATTATATTTGTCAGATAAGCAATATCGGCATGAGATATTGCCCCCCCCCCCTAAAAAACAACACACACCGACACACACACGCAAACACACACACACAATCCAGACCTACCAACATAAACGAACCCCGTCTACCTAAAACTTGGTGTTTGTCAAAGTCACTAACTAAGCAAGTGTTTTTTATTGATCAGCAGGCAAAACAATTATACTAGTGTATAACAATTCCAGCTATTATCTGAACATGTTGAGTAACTAATTCTGTGAATTAAATCTTGAACGTGATTGTTGCACTTCATATTTCGATTGTTCTTCTCTCTCTGCGTGGTTTCCGAGAGTTTGCCTTTTATAAATTAACCTCGAGGCTCAAGTTATGAAATTAGGTTGATCAAAGATTGATGACGACTCCTCTGAGACTGGAAGAAACAGGTCTGTCGGACTCACAAAGGAATTTGACAATCAGATAATGTAACGCTTATATCATTCACTGCCTATTTTACATGCCCAGGGTGATCCAGTAATTTCTGCTATCTAGCGATAAAATCATACTCACGAGATGTCGATCCGGCAAATCTAATTGTTCAGATCTTAGTGGCTCTCCAAACTTGAGCTAATATTGGCATACTGTTCCTTGGGGGGAGGATTTAAACACGATTTCTTTGAAAGCCAAGTAATTTACTTGGTGATTATTTGAGATTACTGTTTGCTACCTCGTATACTGCATTACTGGCTTCAGGTAAGCGAATGCGACATTTTTGGATACAAGCGCCGGTGTCAAAGAGAAAAATATCCCATGAAGTGATGTCCCTTTTCGTATGGTTCTCTTTATTTGATTGGATATGTCTCTGCTGAGTTGCAAGTCAGGAGAAAAAACGCCCTAGCTAGGGTATCAGGACCAGGACATAGTTTTCCATCGTACAACTGTTCCTTGTTCACGTGATGCAACATTCATTATTAAGCGTTCGTCCATAAATAATTATCTGGTCTATCACCGAATCATCTTTAGTCACCTGACATACAAGCAGATGTGAAATCCTGAAATATATACAGACTAAGTTTCAGACTGATATGTAAATGTTCCATCTGATGGACTAATCATCAACATGGCTTCATTCTCGATCGGTTCTATGTCATCACAGCTTCCGAGCTAGCGTATCTAATTCCGCTTAAGCCGATGCTAGAGGCCGTGTGGATACTTCATGATCTCCACATGAACAACTGCAATAAAAGCGCGGCTGAGATACTAAGGCTGTCTGAGAATTCACCGTATTCTGGATCTGAATGTTAGGTATCGACGAATACTTTCCTGGGGAGTCATAAGGTTGCTTTTTAGTCACCAGACGTCGTCAATTTTTCCCATCTCTTGCATATCGCTCCAATCTATAACTATCCAACATACTTGCCATAGTTTTCAACGTGAACTGTTGTCTTTCGTTATAGTTCGAAATATATTTGGAACGTATATCCTGTATGAATATCCCCTCAATAAAAAGATCCTGTTACCATGGTTACTGCTATATTTATCGATTTATATTTTTGATTGCTCTCTCAAATGGTCCAGCATACGACGGACATGAACGGCCATTTCTAATTTCTCATGAAACAATTTTAATCCCGATGCGTTCGATACAGAGATTAGTGATATTGGCGTTATTTGAGAAGTTCAACTGGACATCATTACCCGTGGAACAGAAGCCATCGATCCAAGCCAAATCAGCTCTTGGTTCTCGTGTTCACCCACGATTCCCCTTGTAAATCCAGGCTTTCCATCGATAACTCTACAGTGATTTGTTTTCGAGATTAAATGCCTTTTCATTATCGTAGTTAAAAGAGTTCAGGTTTATCTACGCATTTACCGTATTCCCTTCGTTATAAAAGGTGGAACTTTTTAAAACGTACTATTTCGGAATGGCTGTGTTGTTGGCAATACGTTAACTTCGTACGCCCTCAGACAGTTCCAGTCCAATTTCAGTATCACTCTGAATTGCCTGCTATTAAAGACATGATTTTGTTCCTAAATAATTATTGTTTAATACAATTAATCCTACACGAAACGCAACAACATGCGATAACCTGTAAAAGTGATTTTGTCAATTTTATTAGTTTTGTCCCACAAATGACCGAATTTCGATCGTACATGCACCCCTTCCCTGTCCCCTCGCCCTCCACTTCTTCCCTTCCACAGAAAAGCACGGTCGATTGTTTGTCGAAACGAGCTTATCCCGCCTCTCTGCAAGGCAGGTCTGACGCGTTGGATCTTGTTGGCCTCCCTGTTCGGACATGGAGTTTGTGTTCACACATAATAATCTCACTCCGTTAATTTCGTTCATATCTAGCCATGTTGCACAAGTCAGACTAAAAATGTTTCGGCCCCCAATTGGGCGCTGGATACCTTTTTTAGATCACTGCAATGACCGCGCAGGTGTCCTTGCAAAGCACCAGAACCTCTCTACGAAAAATGTAGCCGTTTGATGGTGACAAATCGAAGAGTATTTATTAGGAGATTTCATGGCCTTCTGAAAAATGCCCTTCGCCCTTACACTAAAATATAAACTTTTCCAAATTAACCGTGCGTAAAATAACCATTGAGCACGCCTATGAAGACATTACTTCTTAATTTCAGGGAATGACCATTAAGTAGACAATTAGTTCTTATTGAACACCAGCGATAATAAGTATAATAGAATATAACTAATATCATTAAACCATGTGTTAATTTGTTATCAATTTATCGGTTGGTGAATACAAACATTCAGTTCAATTTCGATTACTTATATTTTCGCGTACACTCCATGTTGTCGAGATCTGATGTCATTATTAAAGTGCACATGGACACAACATATATCACATCATACTATATTTTGAATTGCGGGATGTATGCTGGTGAGGTTAAATTGACGGAGAATGAAATTATAGCGAGTCAATTCCATTAGAGTGGAAGATGAGTATCAGTCTGGAAACGATGAAAACAGAATAATAAGATCAAATGTGAGAAAATCGTCTTCAGGGTGACTGAATGGGAAGAAATGATATTAAATTATTCCAGTAATATTAGATAAACTATTGCTCTGTGACCACTGTGAAGAAATGAAATGCTCAGAATATAGTTCAGCTACGACTAAACTTACTAATAGAATTCCTACACCTATCGTCCTGGTCTTAAGTTGGTAGAAGTTCATCAGGTTGGGTCAAGTTTAGCAATCTGTAAATTAGTTCCTCGGTGAAACGATACCTAACTTAATAAAGAAAACATTTTCCAGACTCATATCAAAGAATAAAGTAAGCAGAAAGAAGGTTGTAAGATCAAACCTGAGAAGATAGAGTATATTCTCATAACCTTGAGATACCAGTAATATAAATATTGGCCGAAGAGAGATTGGTGCCAATGTCTCACCACAGTAACAAGGCGTCTGTCATTACACTGGAGCTCATTCAACCTCCCCACTATTATCCTTTCTGTGGCATTGCCAAAAACAACTATCTTAGAAACCTCCTAGTGCCAGTGGAAACATTGGTCTGTGCGGTCTTCTCCTTAGGTACAATGACTTCACAGTGATTCATTTAGGTTATTATATTTATCAGATAAGCAATATCGTCATGAGATATTGCCCCCCCCCCCCAAATAAAAACACACACACACAATCCAGACCTACCAACATAAACGAATCCCGTCTACCTAAAACTTGGTGTTTGTCAGCGTCACTAACTAAACAATTGTTTTTTTTATTGATCAACAGCCAAAACAATTATACTAGACTATAACAATTTCAGCTTTTATCTGAAAAGTTGAGTAACTAATTCTGTGAATTAAATCTTGAACGTGATTGTTGTACTTAATATTTGGATTGTTTTTCTCTCTCTGTGTGGTTTCAAAGAGTTTGCCTTTTATAAATCAGCCTCGAGGCTCATGTTATGAAATTAGGTTGATCAAAGATTGATGACGACTCCTCTGAGACTGGATGAGATAGGTCTCTCGGACTCACAAAGGAATTTGACAATCAGATAATGTAACGCATATATCATTCACTGCCTATTGTCCATGCCCAGGGTGATCCAGTAATTTCTGCTCTCTAGCGATCAAATCATACTCACGAGGTGTCGATTCGCCAAATCTAATTGTTCAGATCTTAGTGGCTCTCCAAACTTGGCATACTGTTCCTTGGGGAAGGGGGAGGAGGGGGGGGGGGAGGATTTAAACACGATTTTTTTGAAAGCCAAGTAATTTATTTGGTGATTATTTGAGATAACTGTTTGCCACCTCGTTTACTGCATTACTGTCTTCGTGCAAGCGAATGAGACATATTTAGATACAAGCGCCAGTGTCAAAGAGAAAAATTTCCCATATAATAACCAATGAAATCCATATGAGAACACCCTGTGGGAAAGTTCATCCCATATACGTATACGAGATCAGCGCGTGACGCGCACTAGCCAATCAGAAGCAATGCCGGACTACTTTCGTATTTTCATGAATGAAATTTGTAGGTCAAATATACTACGCCTATTTTTAGTAACATTTACTATCGTCTGCTTTACACAATTATGACAATACCGATAATTGATGGATTAATATGTCGATGGACAGAGACATCAACTTGAATTTCTTGAAACCTGGCGATAGTGTGTGGGTGAAGAAATCCAGCCAGAAGGCAGTTGGAACATTCGTAAAACGGCACAAACCACTGGGAACATTTACTTTGTTCCGTGTCACGATGGATTCAGGCGAAATGATTGACGTGCCATGGTACGACTTGGACCCACTGAACATCGACGACATTGAACTTGATCAACCTAGCGCTGGGCCTACCGATGACCAAACCGAAACAACGAGGTTTGTTGATGTTGACTTGAATGATTTTATTGGAGCTCAGGAAAACAAAGAGACGGCTCGAAAAACGAAGTCACACTTAAATGTACTGTCTGAATACTTATGTGGATTGGGTGAAACCATAGATATCAAGGATATTGAGCCTATCGCTCTGGGCAAATTATTCGCGCTTTCTGCTTCAACTTTCAAGTTCAGTTCATTTCAGTCACGAGTTACATTGTGGACTTGACTCTTTCGTCACACTGTAATGCTTTTACTCCTTAGCCAAGGCGAACTGAATTTATTCAACTGCTAAATTCGATAAATTTACTGTTTATAATGATTTCTAAACTGGGAACTCTCTCTTGCTGCGTAATAATCTTGCTGCGTAATAAACCTTGTGCCTGTTCACCCTACGTAATGTATATAACTGCGCAGTAAAATTGTAAGCAAACCGTCAGCTGAAAATCTTTGTTGTGCTTTGTTGTCAATATTTTCGGCTGAAAAAAATTATATGGGAAAAAGAATCCCAAATAACTTGATGCTGAGATGAAATTTCCCACTCTCGAGAAGGAAAAATCATCCCGACCTCGCCTAACGGCTCGGTCGGGATGATTTTTCCTTCTCTCGAGTGGGAAATTTCATCTCAGCATCAAGTTATATGGGATCCTCTTAATCCCAGGAAGGGATATCCCTTTTCGTATGTTTCTCTTTGAGAGGATATGTCTCTCCCGAGTTGTAAATCAGGAGAAAAACGCCCTAGCTAGGGTATCAGGAGCCGGACATAGTTTCCTATGGTAGAATTTTTCCTTGTTCACGTGATGCGACATTCATTAGCAAGCGTTCGTTCACACATAATTCTCTGGTCTATCACCGAATCACCTTTATTCACCTGACATGCAAGCATGTGTGAAATCCTAAAATGTATACAGACTGGTTCTCAGACTGATGTGTAATTGTTCCATCCGATGCACTAATCATCAACATGGCTTCATTCTGGATCGGCTATATGTCATCACAACTTCCGAGCTAGCGTATCTAATTCCGCTTAAGCCGATGCTAGCGGCCATGTGGATACTTCATAGTCTCCACATGAACAACTGCAATAACAGAGCGGCTGAGATACTAAGGTTACGTCTGAGAATCTACCGTATTCTGGATCTGAATGTTAGATGTCGACGAATACGTTCCTGTGAAGTCATATGGTTGTTTTTTAGTCACCAGTCATCGTCAATTTTCCCATCTCTTGCATATCGCTTCATCTATAATTATCTAACATACTTGCCATTGTTTTCAACGTGAACTGTTTTCTTTCGTGATAGTTTAAGAAATATTTGGAACGTATATCCTGTATAAATATCCCCTCAATAAAAAAATTCTCTTAACATGGTTACTGCTATATTTATCGATTTGTATTTTTGATTGCTCTGTCAAATGATCCAGCTTACGACGGACATGAACGGCCATTTCTAATTTCTCATGAAACAATTTTAATCCCGATGCGTTTGATACCGAGATTAATGATATTTGCGTTATTTGAAAAGTCAACAGGACATCATTACCCGTGGAAATGAAGCCATCGATCCAAGCCAAAGCAACTCATGGTTCTCGTGTCCACCCACGGTCCCTCTTGTAAATCCAGGCTTTCAATCGATATCCCTATAGCGATTGGTTTTCGAGACTAAATGCCTGTTCATTATCGTAGTTAAAAGAGTCCAGCTTTATCTACGCATTTACCCGTATTCACTTCGTCATAAAAGGTGAAACTTTCTGAAACGTACTATTTCCGAATGGCTGTGTTGTTGGCAATACGTTAACTTCGTATGCCCTCAGACAGTTCCAGTCCAATTTCAGTATCATTCTGAAGTGCCTGCTATTGAAGACATAGTTTTGTTCTTAAATAGTAATTGTTTAATACATTACTCCTACACGGCACATGCGATAATCTGTAAAAGTGATTTTGTCAATTTTATTAGTTTTGTCCACACAAATAACCGAATTTCATGCCGATCGGACATGCACTCCTTCCCTGCCCCCTCGCCCTGCACTTCTTCCCTTCCACAGAAAAGCACGGTGGATCGTTTGTCGAAACGAGCTTGTCCCGCCTCTCTGCAGGCAGGTCTGACGCGTTGGATCTTGTTGGCCTTCCTGTTTGGACACAGAGTTTGTGTTCACATATAATAATCTCATTCCGTTAATTTCGTTCATATCTAGCCATGTAGCACAATTCAGACTAAAAATGTTTTCGGTCCCCCAACTGGCCGCTAGGCACCTTCTTTATGTCACGGCTGTGATCGCGCAGGTGTCCGTGCAAAGCATCAGCACCTCTCTTCGAAAACTGTGGCCGTTTAATGGTGACTAATCGATTAGTATATGTAATATGATGTAAATGTAGATATTATTGAGAAATTTCATGGCCTTCGGAAAAATTCCCTTCGCCCTTACCCTAAAATATAATCTTTCCCAAATTAACCGTGCGTAAAATAACCATTGAGCACGTCTATGAAGACATTACTTCTTAATTTTAGGGAATGATCACTAAGTAGACAATTAGTTCCTATTGAACACCAGTGAAAATAAGTATACTAGACTATAACAATTCCAGCTTTCATCTGAAAATGTAGACTTATATCAAAGAATAAAGTAAGCAGAAAGAAGGTGATTAGATCAAACCTGAGAAGATAGAGTATATTCTCATAACCTTGAGATACCAGTAATATAAATATTGGCCGAAGAGAGATTGATGCCGGTACCTCACCACAGTAACAAGGCGTCTGTCATTAGACTGGAGCTCATTCAACCTCCCCACTATCATCCTTTCTGTGGCATTGCCAAAAACAACTATCTTAGGAACCTCCTAGTGCCAACGGAAACATTGGTCCTTACGGTCTTCTCTTTAGGTACAATGACTTCACAGTGATTCATTTAGGTTATTATATTTATCAGATAAGCAATATCGTCATGAGATATTCCTAAAAAAAACAACAACAATACACACACACAAAAAGAAATCTGTACCTATACCCACATAAAACGAATCCCGTCTACCTAAAACTTGGTGTTTGTCAAAGTCACTAACTAAACAATTGGCTTTTATTGATCTGCAGCCAAAACAATTATACTAGAGTATAACATTTCCAGCTGTTATCTGAACATGTTGAGTAACAAATTCTGTGAACTAAATCTTGAACGTGATTGTTGTACTTAATATTTCGAATGTTTTTCTCTCTCTGCGTGGTTTCCGAGAGTTTGCCTTTTATAAATCAACCTTGAGGCTCAAGTTATGAAATTAGGTTGTTCAAAGATTGATGACGACTCCCCTGAGACTGGAAGGATTAGGTCTGTCGGATTCACAAAGGGATTTGACAATCAGATAATGTAACGCATATATCATTCACTGCCTATTTTCCATGCCCAGGGTGATCCAGTAATTTCTGCTCTCTAGCGATAAAATCATACTCACGAGGTGTCGAATCGCCAAATCTAATTGTTCAGATTTTAGTGGCTCTCCAAACTTGAGCTAATATTGGCATACTGTTCCTTGGGGGAGGATTTAAACACGATTTCTTTGAAAGCCAAGTAATTTATTTGGTGATTTTTTGAGATTACTGTTTGCTACCTCGTATACTGCATTACTGGCTTCGTGTAAGCGAATGAGACATATTTAGATACAAGCGCCGGTGTCAAAGAGAAAAATATCCCAGGAAGGGATATCCCTTTTCGTATGTTTCTCTTTGAGAGGATATGTCTCTCCTGTGTTGTAAATCAGGAGAAAACGTCCTAGCTAGGGTATCAGGACCGGGACATAGTTCCCTATCGTACAATTGTTCCTTGTTCACGTGATGCGACATTCACTAATAAGCGTTCGTCCATACACAATTTTCTGGCCTATCACCGAATCATCTTTATTCATCTGACATACAAGCAAGTGTGAAATCCTAAAATATATACGGACTGATGTGTAATTGTTTGTTTCTATGGAATAATCATCAACATGGCTTCATTCTCGATCGGTTCTATGTCATCATAGCTTCCGAGCTAGCGTATCTAATTTCGCTTAACCCTAATTGGCCTGGGCGATTTGGGGTGTACCGCAGCCTGGGGGGGGGGGGGGGGCGGAAAGTGCCCCCTATATATTTTCGCTATCGCTAACGCTAGAGGGCTGAAACTTACCACACTATATCGCTGTGCCAAGCTCTACAAGAAAATGTAAGAAAATCCAAGATGGCCGCCATAATGACGTCACTGTGACGTCATTTTCAAAAAGACCATTTTTGGACTATTTTTCGGGCAGAATTTTCGATTTTTTTTACTTTTGTGTTTTCTTCGCAAAAACTGCATGATAAATTAGTAAAAAATAATGTGATATGAAATAAAATAGATTTTACCCATTTTTCCATACAGAAACTAAAAATTTTGAAGAAATATGACGAAAAAGTCATTTTTCTGATACCCCACATAGCCGCCATTTTGAATTTACCCATGATCCTCTGAACGGGGTGTCATACAAATAAGCTCAAAATGACCCCAATGTAATAGTCTAAAACGTCATCGAGATTCAGCTCTCTATTTTGTGTCGTTCCGGAGATAGAAGAAAAAAACAACAGGGGGGGGGGTGGAAAGTGCCCCCCCCCAGCCCAAGTAGGGTTAAACCGATGCTAGGGGCCGTGTGGATACTTCATAGTCTACACATGAACAGCTGCAATAAAAGCGCGGCTCAGATACTAAGGCTACGTCTGGGAATCCATAGTATTCTGGATCTGAACGTTAGGTGGTTGCATTTTAGTCACCAGACGTCGTCAATTTTTCCCATTTCTTGCATATCGCTCCAATCTATAGTTATCTAACATACTTGCCATTGTTTTCAACGTGAACTGTTTTCTTTCGTGATAGTTCGAGAAATATTTGGAACGTATATCCTGTATAAATGTCTCCTCAATAAAACGATTCTCTTACCATGGTTACTGCTATATTTATTGATTTGTATTTTTGATTGCTCTGTCAAATGGTCCAGCATACGACGGGCATGAACGGCCATTTCTAATTTCTCATGCAACAAATTTAATCCCGATGCGTTCGATACAGAGATTAATGATATTTGTGTTATTTGAGAAGTTCAACGGAACATCATTACCCGTGGAAACGAAGCCATCGATCCAAGTCAAGGCATCTCATGGTTCTCGTGTCCACCCACGATCCCGCCTGTAAGTCCAGGCTTTCCATCGATAACTATATAGCGATTTGTTTTCGAGACTAAATGCCTTTTCATTATCGTAGTTAAAAGAGTTCAGCTTTATCTACGCATTTACCCGTATTCACTTCGTCATAAAGGTGAATCTTTCTAAAACGTAATGGCTGTGTTGTTGGCAATACGTTAACTTCGTACGCCCTCAGACAGTTCCAGTCCAATTTCAGTATCACTCTGATGTGCCTGCTATTAAAGACATTATTTTGTTCCTAAATAATTATTGTTTAATACAATTACTCCTACACGGAACGCAACAACATGCGATAACCTGTAAAAGTGATATTGTCAATTTTGTTAGTTTTGTCCCACAAATTTCGATCGTACGTGCACCCCTTCCCTGCCCCCTCGCCTTCCACTTCTTCCCTTCCGCAGAAAAGTACGGTTGATCGTTTGTCGAAACGAGCTTGTCCCGCCTCTCTGCAGGCAGGTCTGCCGCGTTGGATCTTGTTGGCCTCCCTGTTCGGACACGGAGTTTGTGTTCACACATAATAATCTCATTCCGTTAATTTCGTTCATATCTAGCCATGTAGCACAATTCAGACTAAAAATGTTTTCGGCCCCCAATTGGGCGCTAGGCACCTTTTTATAGATCGCCTCAGTGACCGCGCAGGTGTCCGTGCAAAGCGCCAGAACCTCCCTTCGAAAACTGTGGCCGTTTAATGGTGACTAATCGACTAGTATATGTAATATGATGTAAATGTAGATATTATTACGAAATTTCATGGCCTTTTGAAAAATGCCCTTCGCTCTTTCCCAAATTAACCGTTCGTAAAATAACCATTTAGCGCGCATATGAAGACATTACTTCTTAATTTAGTAGACAATTAGTTCCTATTGGTTACCAGTGAAAATAAGTATACTAGACTATAACAATTCCAGCGTTCTTCTGAAAATGTAAAGTAACTAAGTCTGTGAATGAAATCAACAACGTGATTAATGTCTTAAAATGTCTTTCTTTCGTTTATAAATCAGCCTCGAAGCTAAAATTATAAAGTAAGGTGGATCAAGGATTGATGGCAACTTCTCTGACACTGGATGGGATAGGTCTGTCGAATTCGCAAAGGAATTTGACAATCAGATAATGTAACTCATTTATCATTCACTGCCTACGTTACATGCCCAGGATGATCCAGTAATTTCTGCTATCTAGCAATAAAATCATACTCACGAGATGTTGATCCGCCAAATCTAATCGTTGAGATCTTAGTGGTCCTCTTGAATTGAGCTAATATTGGCATACTGTTCCTTGGGGGACGATTTACACACGATTTCTTTGAAAGCCAAGTAATTTATTTTGTGGTTATTGGAGTTTACTGTTCGCCACTTCGCACACTGCATTACTGGCTGCGTGTATAAAGAACGCGACATTTTCAGATACAAGCGGCGGTGTACAAGGAAAAACACCGGAAATAATACTCCTGTTCGATTGTTGCTCCTTCGATCAATATGACTTACCTGAGTTGCAAGTAAAAAAAAAAAAATTGTCTCAGCTTGGTTTATATATATTGAATGGTGAATTAATATGTCTGTTATTCAAGATACCCGCGTGATGCAAATCCTCTCAGAGGTCACTTTTGGTTCAGGTGCTATTTTTACAAATATGTAGTCAGTATATTTGTCAGCGGGATAATATGACGTCTTGTCGGTACGCCCGCAGCGTTTTCCACCACCCTATTATTGTTGCCTTCAATTTAATTAGAGAGGATCTGGACATTATTCCCAAGTACATTTACTCCGTATCCGACATTCAGGAAGGTGCCATCCTTCATACATGAACGTACAGATTACGATCACGGATGGATGAAGGATAAATGAACTTGACGGCATCACTGAAAAATGTTGATCGCTTCTTTCTTGCAGGAAACTAGCCCATGTTTATGTACACTGATTGTTGCTGTTTTTTTAACTTGGTGATAACGCTGTTATATAAATTATGCATTTAAAATATGTACGCGGAGATTATTCAATGGACGACGGCTGAATAATGAACGGCGAACCGGACGCCTGTGATACAGAATTCTCACGGCTATTATTGAAATACCATTATAATCACCTGACATCTGCGAAGTTTTGAAATCTTAAAATATTTAGAGTTTTCAGACTGACATTTAGTTCTTTCGACAGATCTGTTCCTTCGTCAACCTATTGCATGTGTATGGACTATTAAATCAACATGGCTTCATTCTCGGTCGGTTATATAATATTTCACATTTCCTGATAAATGCTTTCCAACGTATCTTGGTGATATAGTCCGAGAAATATTTGTGAAATGATACCCTGTATAAATACCTCCAATAAACTGACTCGCTTACTGCTACATAATTTCTCGATTGAAATGTTTGTGTACTCGACCAAACGGGCCAGCATATGACATGATCGGCCATTTCTAATTTGTCATGGCGCAATTTTAATCTCGATATGTTTGATGTAGAGATTTGTCATATTGGAGTTGTTTGAAACGTTCTACAAAACATTAGTATCCTTGGGCACGGAACTCCCACAATGAGCAGCCAATAAGGAATTATCGTTTCATTCGTTGACATTTTGGCTATATATCGTTTTTTGTCTACTCCATCGATCCACGCCAAAGCATGTCATGATTCTCCAGCATATTTCCCCCAGACTGGTTCTCGTTTCCACCCACGGCTCTTCAGGGTTTTCATAAATAAGTCTATATTGATTTGTCTTCGAGTTTAAATCTCTTGTCACACCAATGACTTTTGATTTATTTACTTTGGTAAAAGTATATATCACACTATACCCGATCGACATGGGTCTGAAAAATGTTCTCATTCAAACTAAACGACATCGGGAGTTCCTATATCGTTAGATGTAGGCTATTCGACGCCACATCTGATTGGTCAATACGGCAAAATATCCTGACAGAGGAAGTGGAAAATCCCCTCTGCACCAGGTTATCCGACATTCCAAAACTATAATAGCGCGATAAAGATTGGCAAGATGCATTGATCTCGATAAGTTCTGTAATAAATATCGTACGCGGACGGAAAATACGATCTTAGCGTGCTAGCTCTCTGGCGCTACGTTTCGCAAACTTTGTCTAATTCCGCTTAACCGGGGGGTTGGGGCCGTTTGAATATAAGGTGTTTTACACCTCCATGGTGTTCGAATGAACACGCACAATCAAAGTGTGACTGGTGACTGAGATACATACTCTGGAACCGGATTGGAATTCATTTGGATAACAGTGGTCAGTTATCAGGGCTATGTGTAGAACATGATCATGTCTTGCCGACATATCTCATTGAAAAGTGTTGACCGCTTCTCTCTTGTAGTTAGACATACCGTCATTTTCGTCTGACGACGATACAGCTCACCAATTTCCAGTGTACGTGTTGTCACAGCGAAACAGCTCGCCAATTACCCATATATGCGTTGTCAGAGCATTTCTATCATAGCTCTCTATATTTGTATCTAATATCGCTTATGCCGGTGCTAGGGGCTGTGTGGTCATATCATCCAATTTGCCCCATGAACAGGTACAATAAAAGCGTACCTGAGATACAACGCATATCACGAATCGTTAGATTCTTGGTATGTGCTTTTGGATAGGTTAACCGGAAGATTATGCTGTGAAGTCATGTGGCTCTGTCAGTATGTCGGCACCTCTTTCCACATATATGTGTTGTAATCTTGTGTTTTTATCATATGTATTTCGTACACATTGGTGCTAACTGTCATACGAAACAGGTCTTTCGTGGGAATTCTTTTGTGGACAACGGCTGAGATAATTCACACGGGATCATCTCTGTTTCCTGTTCTCAGACGAAAGACACACATACATACTGACAGGCACACATACATACTGACATACACACATACACACTGACAGACACACATACATACTGACAGGCACACATACATACTGACAGGCACACACACATACTGACAGACACACATACATACTGACAGGCACACATACATACTGACAGGCACAGATACATACTGACAGGCACACACATATGCATTCTGGAGGAAAGATCTTCTGCTAAATCTTCTATATTCATGCGTGATAGTGATATTGACCAGCTCTGATCTATTACATGAATAGTACTTGTTCAAACAAAAAAAGGCCTCCTCCGTTGGATAACAGCAGGTGCGCTTATATTAAGTGTCGACACACTCAATCTTAATTTTTAATATCCTATCTATGCTCCCCAATTTTATATGCCGCTATGTAGGATCTTACTGATTTCTTATGACATCACGGCCGCGTTTTAACTACGGGGAGGGGGCGGGCAGGGTCATCGCATCCGCTTTAACCCAAGGTTTATGCCAAGGACCAGTCCATATTTCTACCCGACATCATGGTGCCAATCCGTTGGGAGCGCGGCAACATCAAGATACCGACTGAGCCAACCAAAAAGCCCCGTCCATTATGTTCCCTTCAAAGCTCTCTGGAGCGTTCTCGGGATTGGTCGACACTCGCGTCAGTGCAAGCCGGTTAGATCGTAGAAGTGTACATATCCACATGGGGGAGCAGATAGGATTTAATTATAATTAGATTGAGAGATACTGCTTTTTAGCCCACCATCACCAGATGGTGGGCTGTTCAAATCGCTTTTTGTCCGTGGTCCGTCGTCCGTCCGTCCGTCGTCCGTCCGTCGTCCGTCGTCCGTCCGTAAACAATTCTTGTTATCGCGATTTCTCAGGAACTACTGCATGGATCTTTCTCAAATTTGGTACACATGTTCCCCTTGGGGTCTAGTTGTGCAAGATACCTTTTCTGGTCCGATTCGAAAATCCAATATGGCCACAAGGCGGCAATCTTGGATTTCCCCATGAAACCTTGTTATCGCGATTTCTCAGAAACTACTGCGTGGATCTTTCTCAACTTTGGTACACAGGTTCCCCTTGAGGTCTAGTTGTGCAAGATACCTTTTCTGGTCCGATTCCAAAATCCAATATGGTCACAAGGCGGCCATCTTTGATTTCCCCATGAAACCTTGTTATCGTGATTTCTCAGGAACTACTGCATGGATCTTTCTCAAATCCGGTACACAGGTTCCCCTTGTGTTGTGCAAGATACCTTTTCTTGCAAGGTATTTTCTAGTTGTGCAAGATACCTTTTCTGGTCCGATTCGAAAATCCAATATGGCCACCAGGCAGCCATATTGGATTTCCCCATGAAACCTTGTTATCGCGATTTCTCAGGAACTAATGCATGGATCTTTCTCAAATGTTTTACACAGGTTCCCCTTGGGATCTAGTTGTGCAAGATACTTTTTCTGGTCTGATTCGAAAATCCAATATGGCCACAAGGCGGCCATCTTGGATTTCCCCATGAAACCTTGTTATCGCGGTTTCTCAGGAACTACTGTGTGGATCTTTCACAAATTTGGTACACACGTTCCCCTTGTGGTCTACTTGTGCAAGATACCTGTTTTGGTCCGATTCGAAAATCCAATATGGCCACCAGGCAGCCATCTTGGATTTCCCCATGAAACCTTGTTATCGCAATTTCTCAGGAACTACTGCATGGATCTTTCTCAAATTTGGTACACAGGTTCCCCTTGGGGTCTAGTTGTGCATGATACCTTTTCTGGTCCGATTTGAAAATCCAATATGGCCACAAGGCGGCCATCTTGGATTTCCCCATGAAACCTTGTTATCGCGATTTCTCAGGAACTACTGCATGGATCTTTCTCAAATTTGGTACACATGTTCCCCTTGGGGTCTAGTTGTGCAAGATACCTTTTCTGGTCCGATTCGAAAATCCAATATGGCCACAAGGCGGCAATCTTGGATTTCCCCATGAAACCTTGTTATCGCGATTTCTCAGAAACTACTGCGTGGAGCTTTCTCAAATTTGGTACACAGGTTCCCCTTGGGGTCTAGTTGTGCAAGATACCTTTTCTGGTCCGATTCCAAAATCCAATATGGGCAAAAGGCGGCCATCTTTGATTTCCCCATGAAACCTTGTTATCGTGATTTCTCAGGAACTACTGCATGGATCTTTCTCAAATCCGGTACACAGGTTCCCCTTGTGTTGTGCAAGATACCTTTTCTTGCAAGGTATTTTCTAGTTGTGCAAGATACCTTTTCTGGTCCGATTCGAAAATCCAATATGGCCACCAGGCAGCCATATTGGATTTCCCCATGAAACCTTGTTATCGCGATTTCTCAGGAACTAATGCATGGATCTTTCTCAAATGTTTTACACAGGTTCCCCTTGGGATCTAGTTGTGCAAGATACTTTTTCTGGTCTGATTCGAAAATCCAATATGGCCACAAGGCGGCCATCTTGGATTTCCCCATGAAACCTTGTTATCGCGGTTTCTCAGGAACTACTGTGTGGATCTTTCACAAATTTGGTACACACGTTCCCCTTGTGGTCTACTTGTGCAAGATACCTGTTTTGGTCCGATTCGAAAATCCAATATGGCCACCAGGCAGCCATCTTGGATTTCCCCATGAAACCTTGTTATCGCAATTTCTCAGGAACTACTGCATGGATCTTTCTCAAATTTGGTACACAGGTTCCCCTTGGGGTCTAGTTGTGCATGATACCTTTTCTGGTCCGATTTGAAAATCCAATATGGCCACAAGGCGGCCATCTTGGATTTCCCCATGAAACCTTGTTATCGCGATTTCTCAGGAACTGCTGCATGGATCTTTCTCAAATTTGGTACACAGGTTCCCCTTAGGGTCTAGTTGTGCAAGATACCTTTTTCGGTCCGAATCGAAAATCCAATATGGCCGCCAGGCGGCCATCTTAGATTTCCCCATGAAACTTTGTTATCGTGATTTCTCAGGAAGTACTGCATGGATCTTTGCCAAGTTTCGTACACAGGTTCCCCTTGTGGTCCAGTTGTGCAAGATACATTTTCTGGTGCGATTCCAAAATCCAATATGTCCATCGGGCGGCCATCTTGGATTTCCCAATGAAACTTTGTTATTGCGATTTCTCAGGAACTACTGCATGGATCTTTGTCAAATATGGTACACTGGTTTCCCTTGTGGTCTAGTTGTGCAAGATAACTTTTCTGGTCCGATTCGAAAATCCAATATGGCCACCAGGCGGCCATCTTGGATCTCCCCATGCAACGTTGTTATCGTGATTTTTCAGGAAGTACAGCATGGATCTTTCTCAAATTTGATACATAGGTTCCCCTTGGGGTCTAGTTGTGCAAAATACCTTTTGCGGTCCGATGCGAAAATCCAATATGGCCGCCAGGTGGCCATCTTGAATTCCTCTTGAAACATTGTTATCGTGAATTTTCAGGAACTACTTCATGGATCTTTCTGAAATTTGGTACACAGGTTCCACAGGGGGCCTAGTTGTGCAGATACCTTTTTGGGTCCGATTCGAAAATCCAAGTTACGCTTAAAGTTAATACGGTATTCCCGAGTTGTGACGTTGCATCACACGAGTCGGCTGATCAAACGGTGGGACATAATCTATATAGTGACTATAGAGAATATCCGTACCTTCACCTTCGATATCAAGTTCAAATAATTCGGAATTAAAATGTATTTCTTCTAATTTTAAATCAGTTTTCTTTAGTCCAGTGAACTGCCCCACTGTTTCGTCTGCCGACGGGTCGGCTACATGAAGGGACGTCACTCTTGTGACACGTTACAACTCGACAACTGTAGACTACTGCCTGTTTCGATCCAAGGGAGGTAATCAGGATTCAGACACATTACTGCGCGGATCCCTTCAGTATTAAGTTGTGTGCCATCTTACTATTTTCGAGCATGGTATCTTAAAAGAGATATCTCAAACTAGCCCAGTAAACAGAACCGAATTAGCATTCGTTCCTAATTATAAAATCTTAAGTACGTTTCATAGCTCATGCCAAAGGGGTCAAAGAGATTTGCCTTCACTTCCAGTACCCAATGATGACACGTGCAAAAATAAATAATACAAAACGAAGACGAAAGATCCTCCGGACATTCACTTTCAGGCTAACTTTGCTCTTTTCTCTTGTACTATAACAACCGACGAAAGTACAATTTCTAGAAATCTTGAAACTCCTTAAACTTAGAAAGATGATACATGTATCTTGGTGTTTTCCAGTGTCCGCTTTTCGATCTTTTTCGCTCAGATTCGAAATTCTGTGAACAAAATTACAAATCAATCGTTTGTTCTTAGTAACAATTGATAAAAAGGTCCTCTTGTCATTAGCTTACAATTATCGGACAATGGTGGGCGCCAAGATCCTTCAGGATCTCTCGTTCAATGATGGATTTATATGATTTTTATGGCGTAACATTCCCGAAGAACGGTTTGTGAAATAACGCATAGGCTGTAACATATTATAGTTGGCGAAATATGCATACGATATAGCCTATGCAGAGTCTTCTTCATTATAAATATGGGGGTAGTTAATTATGTCGAGGGTGTAATGGCCTTTCTTGTCTAGAGTGAACTACTCTCGCTCTCAAGATGCTAATTGTTATCTGCGTACGGTGAAATGCTCTTGGCGGATCTTTGAGTCATCGAATGTGTTGGAAGAGCTATTACTTCAGGGGATCTCCGATATTTGTAGCTATTTTCGCTTAAACCGGTGTTACGGGCCGTGCGATCATTCCATCCAAGTTGTACACATGAACAATCACAGTGCTAGCGTGACTGAGGTAAGGAACACCACAGGAATAACTTTTTCCCATTTAAATGTCTTCGCGAAGAATGCACGTGGAGTCCTGTTATTACGCCGGCAGTTTTTTCACCACCATGTGTTGTTTCCTTATCGAGAAGCATCCAAAATGATATGTTTCGTTAAATATATGGTGGATTATGCCCCGATGGTATAATATTTCAGTCTGGATTGTGTGACATGTTTCCAACGCAAAGTAATAAAAAGAATCGCTGGTCATAACAAATAAATCATTTCCGCTCCATACAGGTGCGGTCACTAGTATCGTATTCTTGATTAGACATATGAAACCAACAGTAATATTACGTCCGTCTGGCTATTGATAAATTCGTTTTACGGCGTGTGTTATGCCTTTTTTCGTAATATATAAAAATTTATTAGCGAGAGCGCATGGAAAGCTGAGAATATCAATCAGCGCCTCCAGTCATTACTGCGAAGTCTAGTTCTGCTCTATGGCTGTGCGATCACATGTTGGAAGTTCAAACTTGTCAGTGAACAGAATGCTAGTCGTGTACATTTCACGAGTGATTTATTTTTGTCATGCTGGTATAATCGAAAACTGTTGCCCAATTACCTCTCAAGATAAGCTATCAATCTGTTAAAAGATAAATTTGTGAGCAATAAACGAATAGGAATCCGAACATATTTCGTACCAACAGTTACCTACAAACTTTTGAATTTGGTGGCCATTCCACCACAGGACACAGGTTGGCTTGTGCTAGATTCTACACGGATTTTAAGACAACGCACTAAATTGTGTGAGATTTAATCACCCACACCACAGGTTAAGGGGACAGACCGTATAATATTTGTACAGGAATGGTGAAAAACGTACAAGATAGGGAAAAACTGACGACGTCTGTCGACTAAAACAGGAAAGCATCATACATTCAGACTAGAATACGGAGAATTCTAAGACTCAGCCGCACTTTTATCACAGGTATCTGAAAACTATGGAGTAACCACACCTTGCCCTGGCTGAAGTGGAATTAGATACGCTAGCTCTCGAGCATGGTTGCAATTCTTTCCTTCAATCCCCAGCCTAATCTTGACAAATAAGATTAATCGTTGCACTTCGTCTTCGCATAAATCTAGAGTTCTGTCCACTCCAAAACATAACCGCAGACTAACCACGAACGTCTGGAACATACTACTACATGGGATTTTAAATCAATCTCCGAACATCAGTACACAACCAGATTCCTTTGTCGTATCGGACAAGCTCGTCATCTATTCCTCCGTAATGACCAATACCTCGTCCCTAATGGACGTTTCCTTCCGCGAATCTATCTCAACCTGTCCCGGATATTGCATTGTAAGCGAAAATTGAGCACCAATCGGCTGCTTGTTAGCAACTAGGATCAGGATAGGTACAAAGTAGGACCACAAACACTGACAGATGAGCGTTCATCTGATACACAAGTTTTAAAACGAAACGGTATGCATTGAGAGGAAAATGAAGCCTTTCTTATCTCATCATCCATGTGCAAGTTTCAGATCCTGATCAGTCCTAAATCCTTCTTCCTGGTATTGTTTTATAACTGCATTCACTAGTTTCTCACTTTGATCACTTGGACCATGGATGCATATATATTTTTATGTAGAGACATATGCACATACTGGATCGAGTGTGGATAATTCTTTAGCTCCTCAGATAGCCTACTTCTAGAGTGCATATAGCATTTTCTAACATTTTCTCTTCCAAGTAACCAATCTGTCCAAACTAAACACGACATGCATATCTCACATTCACTCGCACACTCTTTTACAAACAAGTATTTTGCTCCAAGCACCAACTGGAACAACTGCCGTACATCGATGAACGGCATACATTCAACTGCTAGAATACACTAGTATGACTAATCCCACGACGGTTGGATATGTATGCATGGTCGTACATCATTATATGAGGGGGAAATCGGTCCGAGGAAAGGTTCAGTGTTGCAATACCCGTTTTTATCGAACTGTTAATTAGGACGATGAAAGCAAGAAATGTTGTTGTTTAAACTGATTTATCTTGGGTGAGTCTTTGCTGCTTCTCCCCCTGATGATACACTGGTGTAGTACATGTTTTCAAATGAAAACGTTGAATGACGTGATAAAACTAACCCAAACATCAACTTAACCATGTCTAGCTTGAACGGTTATTTGTTCCACTGGGACTATACAGAGCCGAATCTGTGTGCACTATATATCTGAGTCAAGATCTATCCAAAATGCAAGAAAAAATTGTATATGGGCGCTCCGTTGACACATATCCCAAAAATGACATTTTTTTTTACAAAAAACTGCATATTAATTAATTAATTAATTAATTAATGTTAAACTGCTACGAGAGTAGACTTCCAACCGTAGCCGTTGCCTTTTGGATAGGCGACCAAATGTTTTTTCTTGACCACCAATAGCATGGTTATCCCGATTGTATTCCTCGGTGGAGGTAGTCAAACAACGAAACGCTTATGCTAGTCTATACGACGGAGTATATAGCATGTACCCCGGCTTTAAATGTACTGCAACTGGCGTTTCAGAGGCTCAGTATATAACTGTGTGCGTTTTCGAGCCGCAATCAAAGGTCGCAAAAACACTTCCATGGTCTACAATGAAAACAATGTTTACACATTTTTATGCTCTCCAGAAGTCGATTTTAATTATTAGTGCTGTAATGACGAAACTGTAAATATATTGTTTTTGCTGGAAACTGAGAATGTGTTATTTTCTTCAATGGATCTTCAATTATTCTGTCTGACTCAAATAAGATATAATTGACACCACCGATAATGAAAGAAAATTTGACGATATTGGAGAAATGGACAGTTCGATGACGGATGTCAATTCATTGTATCGTTACAGAAATATTTTACAATAAGTCAGAATATTTGTAATATTTTATAAGGGTGAATGAATATGAGTTAACGTCGCTTTTCAACACTATTTCAGTCATATCACGACGTTTGTTTCCTATTCCTTTTCACACCCGGAAACCACACTGGTAGGTTTCTGCCCCATTTAAACACGAGAACCCGTGGGGTTCCCCAGTAGGTCGCCACTAACAACAAGCTCTCTGAGGGGATGTGGCCTATTCTTACCATGGCCTAGGGTGGGCGCAACAACACCCAAAGTTAATCCCCGGGAGCCCCACGGGGCTGATATTTTCCAATATGGTGTCCCATAAGCGACATTTGTGTTTTTTCTTAATTTTCGATGTGTTCTTTGTATTTTTCATCAAAGGCATACTCGTTGAAATCGTTCTACCTTATTGGTTCTCAACCTTGTTTTAGACGAATCGTAGACGAACAGCTGAAACTCCACTTAAAACACACCAAATCTCAAATCACCAAATCAAACAGGATACATGCATAAAACATACACAAACGCGCGGTCTGTTGTAATGCTCAAATAAAGACCCAACATGCCATTCAACATGGTGTACTCGCTTACTTTATATGTCATCCACCATGTTATTCCAACCGTTTATTCTGTTCTGAACAGAGATACATATGACAAACGGGCGAACAATAATGATTCCCGAGAAATCCAACGGACAAACCCACTCTCATTAGCGTTAACATCCATCTTGTTTGAGCTGCGCACATTGATTCTTTTTCAAAGCTTTTGTCCATGAACTTGGGGTATAATTAGTGCTAATTGATGTGCCTTTTGTGGCGTTTCCATTAAACCCAACAGCTTCACTTGTAAGACATCTTCTAAAAGTATTCATGCATTGTCAAGCCGCTTTTCGTCCAAACAGTGGGATTTTCAATGAAGACAGGGAACAATAACTTAATAAATATGGCCACACAATAAGGATGCGGTAAATGTGACCTACTTTTGTTCACCTTCTCTTCCTTACCCTGGGCTACTCTAATACTTGGAATCTGGGATGCAAATGCATGAGCTACATTTCTTCCAGATTTGGTAGTGCTTTAGTGTGTTTCCGTCGATCTGGCTTAATTTACCATAGCGGTTTCTGGAATCATACCTCTAGGCCATTCTAGTCCTCTTTAGAATTCCCAATGTGTGCAGAGTGGAAGCCAGAAAAATCTCCCTGTTAAAACCCGAGCTTTCATGGGTCTTTCCGTGAGTAGTTTATCTGATACATAATTGACACGACTTGTTGTTCTGATGGTAAATGTAAAATCACTGTATATATATTGAAGATTGGACGCACACAACAACAGCATTGTACTTCATATCTGTAGATATTAGAGTGGGTCTAATGTTTTTTTTACAAATATACTGACTACATATTTCTAAAAACTTCACGAGAACCAAAGGCGATCCCTGTGATTATTTGTATCAACGCTTTTATTGTTGTTGTTCATGTGAACATCTTGAACGACCACACGGCCCCAAGTGCCGCCTTGAACGATATTAGATGTAAATATTACAGGGCGGTGATGTAATAGCCCTATCAAGACATCTGGTGGAAAAAGATGGTCAGACTCACCCTCTTCATATCAGACGAGATGGTCACAAACTAAAGACAAAGTATATGATATGAATTCCTCCTCAGTAGAGTTTTCCATCTTTCTACTTTCAATTTTGCCAGACGAAAAGCTGGAAGACGGGAGAGATATACATCTTTCCAGCTTCCAACAGTACTATTGATTTTGCGAATACGCGAGCGTTCCATTTTCTACTTTTAAATTTTCAAGATGGAAAGCTCGAATACGGAAGCGATGTTGTAGAGCTTTCCATATTTCTACTGTCAAGTTTGCGAGATGGAAAGCTGAATTGTGTAGTGTTACACGGACCTAAACGGCCTCATTTGTCGCAAATATTGCTACCATGGTGACTCGCCAGTTTTACATGTATTTCATATTTCGCAAGAACTATATGAATTTTTGTATATGGTAATTAACGAACAGTCTAACGAGCTTTAAACAATGAACACGGGTTCATTTCCCTACTACAGGATACAGGATGCATGAACAAGTGATGTACTATAACCACAGATAGCATGGTAAACCCCTGGTTTTATTTTTGTGATTTGTCTTCTCTTAGCCTAGCAATTATTACTGAAAGTTTAAGAACATCCTAACTGTTACAAATGGACGTGATGCACTCCGTGGTGTACTCGGGGTGATTCAACTGCAGTATCACCCCGCTGTGGCATTGGTACCTATTTTGTGTTGTTGTACACACTTCAGGTCATGGTAAGAATAGGCCTCAGCACACTCAGAGAGCTTGCCGTAAGAGGCGTCTAAGTGGGGCACCCGTAGGATTCTCGGGTGTGAAAAGGAATACGATCACTGCCGTGGGGTCGCGGGTGTTAAAAGAAATAGGACCTTACCCATGTGGGTTTCGGGTGTGAAAAGGAATAGGAACCAAAAGTCGTGATATGACTGAAACAGTGTTGAAAGCGACGTTAAATCATATCCACGAACTCCCTATTTTATAACTTGGTATAACTCACACTGTAATTCAATTATAAAGCAGCTGCATTAGTCACTAATGTCGCTTGATCAACCATAAATTATAAATAATGAACAGGTGAAGGAACTGCCAGAATTCCGAAATATGTCATTATGGTCGGAATGAACTCGGCAAAAATGCTGGTTTCCAGCTATGATGGCAAATATGGCTAAATACTTTCCTAAAATTTAGTAAATTGAACAACAGGACTGCGACATTCAAGCTCCAAAGGCTATTTTTACCAAGAAATGATGGACCACATAATTCATAGCACCGGGCAGTTCCTTAAAAAGAAGACATAGATAAGCGTTAATTAATTTCATAGATTCAATGAGATTATGCCGACTTTAAATCCTTATTCTTGTTTATCATTGGATTTCAGAACCTATACCGGAATACGTCATAGTGATAATCGTCCTGGGTTCTATTCTAGTCATGGTTCTCGTGGCGGCATTCTTTATATACAGGTGAGTGTTCTAATTCAATTTAATACAACTTTATTCATTTCAATCCAATACACTTGTTTTAGAGAAGGTAATCCATTGAGTCCGTGCTAATCAAGATGATATATTGAGCACCAGTAAGACCGTGTTTTGTGATTAGTATCTAGCTCCAGACGAGAGAGAACGCCAAGCTCCATATTTTCCTCTTAAAGGTGAACTGAAAAGCTTTCCAGTGTTCTGTTAAAATGTCATAAAAGAAGAACTTCTATTGTTGTTACAAATATGTGTGGTAATAGTTCTGTGGGTTATTGTTTTATTTTGAATATATGAGAAGTCAAAACTTATACCACCAGAAAACGAGAGCCAGAACTTTTAAAAACGTCATCGCTTGCCTCCCGTTGTTTTTGGAACGTCCTGACGTTATAGTGGTCCTCGCTCATTCATCCGACGTAGCTAGTCGGGTTCCCAACTCCCATCATGCTTCACGAGTTTCCCGTAATGGGAGTTAGGTATTGGCCACCGAATGGCGGCCTCCAGCGGGAGATTCAACATGGCGGCTGCCCAGGTTATAGGCATAGGACGATGTCAACTTCGCCGTTTTTCTGGTAAGTTTATTACCGGCAATTTATGCCGTCGAGATACAACGATTCCTTGTACACCACTCGCCATTTCTGTATACCGCAAAGCATTTGCCGGTCAATGATTTATGTCGCAGCAGTCAAAATAGCCCATGTTGTTGTTGTTGTATGCAATAACATGTGCGAGGTAAATGTACGCATTGGGGGAGGAAAACGATCTCAAAATTCGCCCAAATACAAACACAGTGGACGATGCCCTATTTTTGTCGATACAACTTTCAAGCATTTGACACTGACATTATCCAACCGCCTGGTTCTTTAGGGAAAAAATCTAAAATGCCAGTAATAGGCCTGTGTACAGAGGGTGGGGGGGGGGGGGGGGGGGGGGCAGTTACCACACGCAAGAATATTTCGCTCTTATGGAGACAGACAGTTTGACTGGTGGAGGAAGCCGGAGTACCCAGAGAGAACCACCGGGATTGGGGAGGGGAAGATGGGGGGGGGGGTATTTTATTTCAGGTTGCATTTCTTGGGATGCATTTGATTTTTATATTTATTGTTTCTCAAAACTCATGTACCGGTATGTCTTTGCTAATTTCCATAATCTTTACAATCCTCCGGTTTTTGTCAAAATATATCCAATTGCCCGAATATTTTTAAATAATAAATTCTATCTTAATGATTATGCACAATGTCTGTACATGGGTTGTTGTACCGACTGGTATCACTGTTCCTAGTATGTAATATTCTCAAATCATATGAATTTCCATTTCAATTTTCATATCTGTACCATACTAAATTTTATGATTCTGCAGTAGCTGTACATTTTTCAGCAGAGTGAATTAAAATTAATTATTGAATATACCCAATGAATTACTGGACTCAAGTCTTAAGTTTAATCTACCGCTGTTGTCAAACATATGTTTGCAAAATTTTGTGGCAGTTTATTGGCAGCTGTTGCCCATGACACGAACTTGTCACAAATCTCTTGGGAGTAATGCAGTTTAAAATCCAGCTGGTATGTTGTATGTTGTTCCTAAATACACTAGTCTCCATGTCTGCACACTTCATCGATCATTGATTAAAATGGATTGCTTGTTACAGATAAACATGCTTTATACTAAGTCTATGTCTATCTTACATGTATATGCATTGAGTAATTAGAATAATATATTTTATAGAGAGCTTAATTTAATAGTGACTAATCTATTGTTATGTGTGAAACAACCCATTGAACAGAGACACATCAAGACCTATCACATCAACAACTATCGACATAGAGAAACTTGGAATTAGTGTGCTCGAGGAAGGGTGATGAATAAAATGTAATTTCAAATGAAAATTAACCCATCAGAAAAAAACTGCAAATGAAAGAACAATTCAAACAGTGTCAATGATTTTTTTTCAACTGAGACAAAGTAAAAAGCATTTTACATTTGTAGTTTCTCTTAATTTATTGTTTAGAAATTTTTCTGATATACATGATGTAGGCCTACTGCTAGAATAAAAGATCAGTTTTCCCCATGATAACTTTGTTCCCTTTTAATTTGGTACCAATTTCAATTAACATTTTATATGGTCATTTCCATTTCTTTATTTACAGGCAGTCATCTTTGACCATTGCTTCAACACCATGATAGTTTTCAGTATTGATTCCACTGGTATGTATGAACAAATTTCACACATACATGATGTATTATTTGATTAGCCCGGTAAAATCTCAATGATACATAAGCATTACAATTAAAGAAGTCTGAGCAGACACAGTATTAAGTGTCAAACACTATTCTTTATTTTTCTTGTTTTTACATATCATACCCAATCAATTGATCCAAATTTATCATTTGCCTACAGGCAACAGTCGTACACCATATAACAATTTTGGCTTTCATCTCCGAACACTCTTTCCATTAGCAAATGATCCTAATAATTTGACAAATGCAAATTATTTATCCGGCCACATAATCTCGGTTGCAAAATATTAATTCCGTAAGTTACAAGGGCATTGGAAATAATATACTATATTATAACTTTTTATTCTTGTTCAATTTCTAGGTCATAATCGGGTGTGCCAGTTTGATGAATGCAGTACAACTACATGTCACCTTCATGGGCATCCACCGACCTTTGTCAGTCCTGAGGCACCAACTTGATGGAACTATTGTCTGAATTCCAGCAAATGAAAAGTTGTAATAATATAGAACAAACAATAAATAATACTATCTGATAGTTATGTTTCTTGCTGGTCCACATCAGTAATGTATTCAGTATTCTACAATATATTAGAGACCATGATAAGACTAAATCACAGTCAATATGTATCATATAGTGGTGAATGTCTTAGAGACCCATACAGTTGAACATTGATATAAGCCCACATAAATATGATGTCGCAGAAGTCCACTTGCTTATCTCATTTACATGTATGTTGATTATTGTGATTAAATCCAACACCCTTCAACAGCTTAAGGAAAAAATAGCATGATTTCAGATGACACTAAGGTAAGCCAACCACATGAATGACATTACAAGCGTCTAGTCCGTCATTCATAATCCAGCCGTCGTCCATTAGAGAATATCCGCGTCCATAATCCAAAGACCTATTCCATTTTCCACATAACAGTATTAGCACCAAATTCAAAAAGACAATCATAGTATACATAAACATAGGCTTGTTTCCTGCAAGAGAGAAGCGGTCAACAGTTTTCAATGATGCCGGCAAGACATCATGATGTTCCAAAAATATCAAATCCGTGTCGCTGATCAGTATTCTTAATCCATAATATTCGCTATAGAGTCGTCATCTAAAAAAAAGATGTATCTCAGTCACGCTTTGATTGTGACTGTTCATATGAGTACCATGAGGATCTTGAAGTACATGGGTTCATACGGCCCCTAACTGGGTACATAGTGAATTTCAGGAGTTAGCATAGAAAGATAAGTGAACATCAGAGGCACGAATCTGTTATGTAATTTATCATCTTAAATTATGGATACATGTACATATTACTTGTGTTCTTCTGTATGTGGTTGACATGCACAGATTTTGAATAAAAGGAATTGCCTTTGTCTTCTTGACTGAAAGGGTTTCTATACTTGGAAAATAGTCTTTGTGTCTGGTCAAAGATCCCAAGAAGTTTTTTTATTATTTTTGAAGAGCCCCAATTCAGGAAACTGAAATATGCAGAGTCATAGAATCTGATATCAAAACTATTCCAACAGCTAACAGCATTTTACAGACACATTCAATGTTGGCATCAAGGGGAATAATTATGCTGAAAATTTTGTGGAAAAAGTATCTAAGTATCTGCATTCACAAACTCAAAACTAACAGCTTCTAATCTTTTCCATCAAAATATTCCAAGCTGGGACTGCTACCAATCAAAACTGGTTGGCAGAGATTTGATAAACTTGTGATCAATGGGTAATTGGTTTGACGTAAATTTTTGAAATCCTACAATATTATACATGTAGAGACCATACAGTAGTGTATTGGTGGCCTGATCTGAACTATGAAGAATCATAATACATATTAATACGAAGTACGACATCATATGTCACAAGTCTGACTGGTTATCCTATTACTGCCCGGTGTTGTATATTACATTTGTAACATGCACTTTCTGTTAATTTTCGTTCCTCAAGGAGGGAGGGAAGAGAGAGAGAGGGGGGGGGGGGGTATATGCTGAAATAGTTTTGCTAGTGTCCACTGTGCTAACAATAGCTTTGCTTCAGTTCAGTATGATATATGCCGAGTATTTTTAACAGCAGCTGGAATCTGCCTTACCTACTTTAATTCTTAGACAAAAGATTTCTCAGGCAGAACGATAGGTACATTGATGCATGAATCCTGGATGAAATTTACAGTTTGTACTTTTCCTTTCCATCCTATGGCTACAGCGTGGAGAAAGTTTTAATCAGTGATATTTGGACTATTTTTAACTAGATGTTCCCAAAATTACCTTCAATGTAAGCATAATGGTCCCCTTCTTCACATAATTTGATGCAATTTCTCGCTAGTTAAAAATATGCCCCATGCTGTAGATACAGGCAGGAGACCGGTAGATCACAGACCACAAATTTACACCGGGAGTTGGGCATCAATGCACCTGTCTAAGAATTAAAATTGGAAAGGGGAGATTTGGAGAGCATGTTGTGGAGACGTTGGACAGTCATACTTCCATGTATCTGATATTATCCACAAAATCCCATTCTACATATCAATATTGTTACTATAACAATTCTTAACTTTCATGTGACTAATTCAGTGCCCCAAATAGTACTTGCAATTATTTTGAGTCAAGGAATAATGCCTGGCATTGCTGTTGAGCTAGAAACCGTCCTTGATAAATTGTCCATTTGCCTGACACACACAAGCATTACGGTGCAGGTGGTCATTTACATGTGTAAAAGTCTGTATGCCAGATTTGTAGCTGATGTCCAGTTTGAACTGTAATATGTCTTGTTGTGTCCTGTTGTATCATCTTGTATCGATGAAGTGCTGATGTGGCAGAATCCGTGACCTGCAGGTTGGAAAACAATGATATACCGGTACATTTTATAGTGTCAGAACTCCTATGGAAAACATCATTACTGGTACATCACCCTACTGAATCGACAAGTATGATTATAGATGAAAACCGCCGGTCACGTGTCAAATCAGTCAATGGTAGGTTTTTCGGTGCTTTCGTTATCAAGCGTGGGCGTGTGTCTGACCAGACGACAGTGACCACAGCCGAAAACGAACGATTTTCAGCATATCGATGACAGGTATGGTTACTGGTGTCCAGTCATTTTTTGAAGGAGAGATATCGTACTATATTGTCACCAAATGTAGGGTTATTACTATTTCAAGTTAACAAAAATTTTAAACATTTTTGCGGCGAGAGGTGTTTTAAGGTGTTGGTAGACAGTCCATGGTAGGTATTAGCATGATAGTGTGAGAAAATGAGCACAAAATGAACACGTGGGAACTTACTACCTGCCTCATGTATCACTGACTCATTCATCTCTCGATTCCTTCCACTTGTGTGTGTAAGAGGAATATAAACCATTAATAGTTTATTCTCTGTCTGTCTGATATTACGACAGTCCATGGTATCATCATCGGACCGATCGACAGTCCATGGAAGGTCAACATGCACTTGTGAATGATGCACAGAGAGCACATCGTCTGATCCAATGATTCGCCAAATGGACTGTTGCCAAGACAAATGGTAGCTACCATGGACTGTCGACATATCTGATATATAATCATATGTTGCCTCATTATAACATTGCAGCTGTTATAACATTGCAGCTGTTATGCGGCTTCAATGTGAAGTGATCCAACCTACAGTCCATGGTCGCATGACAAATGGACTGGTGCATTCACCTATAATCATACTTGTCGATTCAGTAGGGTGTACATGATAAGTCGAAGGCAAAGTTAGAGAATGTATACTATAAAAACTTAATCAGGGATCCGTCCTTGGTCCTATATTATTCCTGATTTACATCAACGATCTCAATGTGGTTTCTCAACTTCTTAAAATAATTATGTTTGCTGATGACACCAGTGCTGTATATTCCCATGCAGATCCGACAACCCTATTTCAAACTATGTCAAACGAACTCTACTTAATGTACAATTGGTTTTCTTGTAATATGTTATCCTTAAATATAACGAAAACTAGATTTATGTTAATAAAACCAAATAGTAGGGCTCATATGTCATTTCTACCGCAATTATATATCATGGGCCTGGAAATTGAACAGGTTAAATATTTTAAGTTCCTTGGCATTTACTTCAATGAAAAACTGAAGTGGTCCACTCATATTAACGAAGTATGTAAAAAAATATCCAGAAATATAGGAGTAATCCATGTTATAAAAAACTGTCTTAACATGAAAACCTTACGTATCTTGTACCAGTCTTTAATCTATCCATATCTACAATATTGTAACCTGATATGGGGAAATACGTATCACAGTCACCTTTTGCCGTTAATTAGACTGCAAAAAAAGAGCAATAAGAGTCATTTCTTTAAGCAACAAATATGATCATACAGCTCCTTTGTTTGCAAAACTGAAACTGCTGACCCTAAACGACATTAATTCTGACCTTACTCTACGCCTTGCCCACAAATCTCTCTACCACCCTTTCCTTTTACCGTTTGAATTCCGATCCTACTTCACGCGAGATTGAAAGAAATACACCAATACCACACTCGTGGCCATGATCTTGACCTATATAGACCCTTTTATCGTACTGACCTCAGTCTGTACACTCCTAAAATAAAGGGGCCAAACGAGTGGAACAACTTACCCTCGGAACTGAAACAATGCAAATCTATTTCTCTTTTTAAATCTAAGATACAAACATATTTATTGCAAAATACCGCTAATTAATATATTTTATTTGCAAAGCTGAGCAATTGCATCATACCTGTTGATTATTCACCCGAAATATAAACTTTGTGCTTTTTTATTCCATACCTCCACTATCATGTTAGACATTCTTTAATAGAATCTGCCTTTTCTTTTATTATATCTTGATTTTGTAATTAATCCGGGATAATTCAAACCCTTCGGGGTTTATCTCCCGCCAATTTATATGTTCTCTAATCTGTATATATTACTGTACTTCTATTCCCTTTCTGTATATGACTGTTTAATTTGATTTCTTTTGATTGGTGAATAAACAAACAAACAAACAAAACAAACCATATACAGGTAATATATTGGAGCGATATGCAGAAAGGTGGGGAAAATTGACGACGTCTGACAACTAAAAGGCCACCATATGACTCGGCTTCCCTCGGCACTTCACATTCAGACTCAAGAATGAGGTGGATTCTCGAACGTAGCCTAACTAGTATCTCGGCCGCGCTTTTATTGCAGGTGTTCATGTGGAGACTATGAAGTATCCTCACGGCCCCTATACCATCTTAGATTACCGAAATATCAGACCATCCCAACGCGGTCGCCATTTCGATTTCGCCAAACAAGATTGAGCAACCAGACCATCTCCAGTAATAAAGTCGTTTCTTATTCATTACAATTAATGTTTCCTCCCAATCCCTTGCTGTGATTGTATTAAAGTACCAATGCAAAATTCATTATAATCCAACTTTTCACAATATATAAACCGTGAGTGGACAAGAGACATGAGGAACTCCAATTAACCCCGATTTTCGTGGGACACTCTCAATCAGATTTTGTTTTTCTGTTTAATTTCAGGCCAGATCATTAGTTTGTCACCCACAAAATCATATTAATTTACTTCTGTACGACACTTGGTTCAAATGGAACCTTTTGAAACACTATCCAGATATAAGCGGAATATTTTATGGAAATAAAGAAAGAAAAAAACAGAACAAGGCGCGATAATCAGACACAAATAAAGGAAAAAATACAATTTCTAGATTCATGACGTCACAGCGACGAAACTGAAGTAGTTACCGGAAGCCTGATTACTCTATCTTTCAGGTCGATATCCAAAAGCAATGCGTGGAGCATTTCAGTATGATAAACCGCGAACTAAAAAAATATGGCAGGGTAGTCTCCCCTACCCCCATTTGGATTTAATGATGTCATGACCGGATAACATCTATATGAATCCATGCTGAGGTCAAACGAGACTTAGTAGAAAGACGTATCTGGTCTAGAATTAAACGGGAGACATATATCTTTCAAGATTATATGTCAAATATCATCAAGAATGGATTACTACGAAAGAAACAGAGAAAATCGGAGAAAATATTTCCCAAAACTCACGAGACAAAGGCTTATCGCGCTTATGACGTCACTATGACGTGGCTATATTAGCTAGAGGAATTTGGGCTGTTTTATCTGAAAGGTCATTATTAGGAGGTAAATTTGTGTAAGTTTCAGATCGCGAAGTGCAGGGGTAATACAAATATGAGGGCTGAATTACCCCTACCCCCATTCCGGTTTCAAATTTATCAAAACCAGTCAAACAATTGCATATAGCAACCTTAGGCACCACCGTAGATATCTACATCAGGTATTTAACTGACCGGGAGATGTTGATTTTCATGAAAAAGAAGTCAAACAAAATCTACGCGGGGGTGCTACGGAATGACATGTTCTCGCGAGTGGCTACCGGACTATGAAGCTGTTTCTCTGGTCTCGATTCAGGTCGAATTATCATTTCGAACTGACATACCGTGACCGTGATATATCGCGTGTGCGTGTCACGAGACTATTTTGTGTATACAACAATGATCATGAATGAACATATGTATGCAATTTATCAACCGAATAACTGCCATTACCGGTATAATATATCGTATTACTTGGTATATCTTGCCTGGAATCATTTCAGTATACAAGCAATGCAATAATCTCAGTGAGAGTCCTAGTCAGAATGTTATGTTTCTGTTGTGTAACTGATGGAATTGTTAAATTGATGACACATAGTTAGGCTTTGTTCCGGTGTTATACAAAGGTTGACGAAAACAGAACCAATATCTACTCCAGACCAGTTATTTCACCACAAGTTCAGTGGAGAAATATAGATTGGATTCATCAGCCACAATTGTATCTGGAGAAGTGAAGGCACCAGATAAGAAGTTGCATAATATATTAAGCCTCATACAATAGTTTGTCCAAGTTTAGCCTAAAGACAGATAGATCAACAGACTAACAAGATGTCAGTGTGAAAAAAGCGATTAGACACCAATGATTAAATAGTCACGAATGAATCCAGCAAGCTAAATAATTAACAAACCTTGTCAGATAAAATTTTTCTGACAGATCAAATTGAACCAAACTCAACGTAAGCTGTCTAGTATAGAATCAACTCCCCCTACTCCTTGTTTTCGCGAAATCATGTTTTCCAGATATGATTTCCGGGAATGATATATAGAGGATTTTCATAATCATTTTGTATTTTCAAGAAGGGATTAATGTATATAAATGATAAACACCTCAGACTTGTAAATAATGATGCACTCATATTAACAATGTATTAACTACATAATTTTTGTGCATCGTTATTGAGGATATAAATACAGATTGCCTTCTGTTTAAAAATCGCACTATACAAGAAAAACCCATATATACAAAGTTAATGATCTTCGATCATGCATATATTGTCCGGAAAACCTTTCACTATCTGCTGGGCTACGATAATTGTTTGTGTTCAATTGTGCATTTTTATATTCCATTTCAATAGGACAAGTTCTACTATTTGTACCAGGACCATGACTGGTTAACTATAAGAATTATTAGCAACTTGAGAAAACTGGGGTTTTTTTAACGTTTAGCACCCACATCCCCATCTTGGTAACGTTCCCCATATGTGCCCAATCCCAGTGTCATCAAATGCTTTCGTCTATGTTTCGGCTATGGCCATATCATCCAAGTTGCCACATGAACAGGTACAATAAAAGCGTACCTGAGATACAACACATATCACGAATCATTAGATTCTTGGTATGTGCTTTAGAATAGGTTAACCGAAAGGCTATACCGTGAAGTCATGTGACTCTGTCAGTATGTCGGCACCTCTTCCCACTTCCCTTATATGTGTTGTAATGTGACTGATACGTTTAATAATACCTATTTTCAGCAAATCTCTTTTGGTTTTACTGAAGCATGCAATAATAATTCACATGGATGTCGCAACGTTGTGAATAAAGCGATTACATTTCCATAACCTTCAGTTTTCTGTATCACGCTATCAAATATTATTGAATTGTGATATTATATTGCTATTTGGTGAATGTTTAGTTAATAAAATAATTTGTCTATGTAGTATAAATTTGCTCATATATTAATTACATGAGGAGAATAATTAAATTCCCCCCGTATTGTTCGTAAATCCAGCGATTTGATTGGCTGATTATTACTAAAGCTTTCGGTTCATACTTCAATGAATCTAAAAATATGATATGCCACGCCCACAACTGCACTACTTTTTTGCTTTTGCTATAAATAGCACTGGATCACTGGACGTAGTGTAAATCGATTCAGATTTTAGTGCATAATATTGCTCAAATAATGCCAACAGAAAACTCTAAAACCAACTGGAAAGAGTCAATTTAAATATTTATTTGTATTGAGAAAATTGTTTGTAAAATTACAAGAATTTCGAAGAGAAAAGAGCCGAGATAATGTCTGTCTGTCTTGGAAATCAGCTGATCAGCAATAAATCGACATCTCCGTGACCTTTTTGACATCTCCGTGAGATTTTGACATTAGGTTTTCGTTTACCCACTTTTATCACAAATCATTATAAAGAAATTATCACACCCGGTGAACTCCTGAAACCCACATCCTACCTGCGCGTTTGGTAAGATATTCCATTCATTCGTTACCGTTCTCGTGGAGTGGAATTTTTTCCACCGGCTTTCACTGTTGTGGTGCGGGTCGGGAGCGGGGGAGTTTTGCACTGATGGAAACCAAAGGGAATATGTCGTCCTCTCTCACGAAACCAAACACAAAAATTGACAAATTATACGGACTGACACGATAAGCGGATGTATGCAACAAATATCGTCCCGTACTTCAGATGTCCGATAAAATCCCTCCAGTCAAGGGGGGGTTACAGAATGTTGTTTCCACAAAACCTGTTAGGTGGCCTATGAGTGCAACATCATCGTTTAATCGCTGTTCATAAAGGCTGCAATCAGTTCACCAGAACTGTATACACTTCGAAATCTGTGAAAGAATATCAATTTTCACGTTTCCTGTCTGATATCACACAAATTTATGCGTCCGCTCGAACACAACACAGCACACTCCCTCGATTACAGTCCACGTGTGACGGGTACAGGCGATGAATGATGCAGAGTTTCGTCATATTATTGATCTGAGCGGACACCGAAAGGAAGAAAGTTCCGTTATAAACTGCGACAGAGAATGTTCCCCAGCTCAGAACAACACATTGATCAGTGAAATTGTCCTCCGTATACCTACCCGGGGCGCGGTAAAACAGCAAGAAAATGCATCGCCCAGTCGGCTGATCAGTCGGCTCTGAATGGAATATTCCCGGCAAGGCCAACTCAACTCGAGCAATTTCTCCTCTTCTGCATGGTTTCATATCTCATTCTTCCTTCGCAGAATTTCTTGTGTGTTTCAGGTTTCCTGACCTAAATAATTATCCCTGACTGAGAAGTTTCCCTCCAATGGCTCCATACACAATGTGCAACAAACTGTCAAACTAAAAACTGTTTGAACCGCGCTAGGCCAACCGAGTGAGGTGCGCGTGCACTGAGACGTTGCTAGGAGTTACGAACTTTGTTGACTGTATTTATACGCGCAGTGTTTTGTACTGTTACAAGAATTAAACCGAAGAATTCGTTCGTTTCACATTCAATTTCTTCTCTTATTGGATTAGTTTTGCTTGATTAATTTAATTATAAGGATTGACTGCGATTTTTTTTACGTTCATTGGGGTATGAACTTAGCGGATCATACAAAGTTTGCACAGCGGTTTTTAAGTTCATACCCCAATGAACGTAAAAAAATCACAGTCAATCCTTAAATATATGGTGAATAGTATTGTTACATTTAATTTCATGCGAAGTATATATCTCACAGTTTGAAATATAACCGAAATATTTATCAACTCACGTACCGTATATTAAAAGTCTGCAAATTAATCGGTTTAATTTTCACCTAATGTCCCAGTGTGGCGTATATAATTGCATATAAAATAATTATTTGCGAATCTTTGTATTGTGTACGTCACGCTGTGCCATAAGGACATGTCCAAGTTGCAATATATAATCTCCATATATGGTAAATATAATGGCAAATGTATGACGCATATAAGTGAAATATGGTAAATGATAGCAAATTTACAAACGCTGGCAACTGATGAAGCAACGATATTCATTTACTACAGTAGATGATACAATATCATCCATATATTTTCTGTATTGACCTGTCATTTAAATACATTTGTCTGTATTTGTCTTTCCATTGAAACACCATACGTATACCAGAGTGCCGATGTGTATGCTAAAAACATGCAAATTATATCCACGTATGTTAATATTTACAGGTCTGTTTAAACTTTTGCAAATATAACAGTTATAGTCACCTTACATTCAGTGGTGATGTTAAATAATTTCTAATCAAGATTTTCATCATATGTTATCGACTTAATTAGACAAATATGAGCTTTCCACCTCAATCTTAGAGGGTTAATTCTCCATAACCTGGATATCTACATCTAGCTACATGTAGCCGTTTACATTATTGCAATCAATGATTTGAAATAGTGCGTCAGTACAGTTATTTTCAAGCCATTGGTGAATGAGCTATGGAAACATTTGTTCGGGCATAACATTTTATGATGCTACCCCAACCTTAATTGGGGGAAGTTCTCGCCTACAGGCTCACACAGTAAATTTGGACCACATATTCTCCAGCTCTAATCATTACAAACTAAGAATGGTTTGATTTTGCCCATTATCCCCATGCAAGTTCATTCATCAGCTGATTACTGGAGATAATATAAATTTGCTGTAAAACAATACTTTTATTTTCCCTTTGCAGTGAGGTAGGGATCGGTTTTCTGTTACTAATCGCTATCTCGTGTGTGTGTGCAGGTAGAATTATGTGCATCATAGTAAATGTCAGTAACTGTACAAATTAAAAATCCAGAACAGAAATTATCAAACATTTCTGTTTGGGTAAAATATTAGAATAAGCTGTTTTCGGTAATCAAAGGCCTAAATATTAGGAAAATAGGACTTTAATGTGACCAATGGTGTCTTCTGGTAACTTTGCAAATACCTGGAGTATGATCTTTATATTTGCACATGAATAGGATTGCGTGTTACTCGTCTGGTCACAACAATGGTATTGGAGTTTGAATAGCTTTACTCCTTTATGTAACATTTTTTCTATAATATTCTCAAAACAATTAAAACCACCTTTACAGATTTTAAAAGTCTGGGCCTGTTTGATTGGTCACCTTTGCGATAATGGTTTTGGACGGGATAACTTTGGCGGTATGCTGAAGGCCATGCTAGCTAGTTTGGTGGTTCATTTCTGGTGACGAATATTTTATATCTGAAGATGTGCTCAACCAGTTTACTACATATTGGGTGCGGCCGTTTTCATTGGTTTGCGATCCATAAAAAAATGAAAATCGTGCTCTTTTCATTGTCACACGGAGAGTCACATAATCGTAGATAAATGTGTTCAAGTCTAAATGCGTAAATTGTCAGTCTGTACTATGGCGGTGTTGCAAACTTAATATTGCATTACAGTATGAATGATTTCAGGTAGTGCATCTGTATCGTTACTCTCAAGCTGTTTGTGGATAACTCTGTACTATGGAACATGTTTTCCGTCATACCGTTTGATGATGCTCCCCATATCGGAGGTCGCCCTCACCAATAGGCTCACACAATAAATTAGGGCCATGTCTGGCATATGCCGATGATCTTGTGCTCATGCCTTGTAGCAAAGCAGGCATCCAAGCCAAACTGGATAAACTTAAGATCTATAACCAAAAATGGGACTTACAGTGAATATTGACAAATCAAAAGTAATGGTATTTGGGGAAAATGTCCAAAGCAATGTCAAACTGTTGTTTGGAAATTAGTCCTTAGAAAATGTAAATTCATATAAATATCTGGGACTCGTCGTGCACAGCAATGGAAATTTCAACCCTGCGATACCCAATCTGGCATACAGAGGCTATAAGGCTTTATTATATACTTGGCGATGAGATAGTGAAAATTATCAATCGAATAAAAGCGATATTTTCACTGAGTGATGATATCAAATATATCATCACTGTGGTGATATGACAAATGACGTTACAGCGCATAAATGCATATCATCGTGGACACAGTGATAAGGCAATTGACCGAACGTCCGCACGGTTTATGCGCCAAAGAAAAACAAGCTAAATATTTTGGAAGGATTTGTATGTTATATGCCTACCCTCACAGTAACAAGGTATCATTAAGGTATCAAGAAGGTCTCAATAAGGTACAGGCCATAGATCTGACATAGGTACAGGACAGGTACAGTTAAGGCATATACCTTATCTGTACCTCCAAATTTGTCATTTGATCCAACATGGACAAGGTACAGGCAAGGTACGTTCCAAAAATGCTAATGATGCCTTAACTGTACCTCGCTTGAATAAGGTATCAGTAAGGCACAGCAACAAGGTATCACTAAAGTACTGTTAAGGTATAGTGTAGGTACATGAGGATAAAACCAGTTCAAGAGCAAGGCGCATGTAAGGTACATCCAGAGGTACCATCAAGGTATAGGGTCTTACGCAAGGTACCAGGAAGGTATATATATATGGTCAGCCATTTTATATTTGGAGGTATCATTAAGGTACAGCTGAAGGTACCGGTAAGGTATACACTAGATACGGTCCACCCAATCCAAAAGATAGCAGTACATATAAGATGGCACACCATAAAGATAGTGCCATGGCACTGTAGCTCATCTGGCTGTAACTGGAGAAAGTAGCTGTAAGAAATTTTTACTAAAGAACTGCAGTAGATGAGTTTCTAACTTGTGTTGATAGCAGTACATATGCGATAGCACACCATAAAAATCAACAAATCCGATTTCAGAAGAATATTTTAGTGTATTTTTTACACAAAAACAGTAATTCTTCCATACATAAAATAGCACTATGAATCATATTTACAGCAACATTCTTTCATCCGGCTCACTTGTTTACAGTTATGGTTTGACTGTTCTTTCTTATTCACTGTCCTTTCTTGTTGTATCCAGACATGCTATTGATTGTTCTCCTGTCGACATGGTAGAAAGCAAGTGAATCAAGGGGAGAGTGTGTGAATTGAAGTCGCTTTCAACAATCTATCAGTCATATACATGTAACAATGTTTGTATCCTATTCCATTTACACCAGGAAACGCAAGTGAACTAAGCGCTGATCACCACAGTCCTCTGTTTCGGCTCTTTAATCCTGTGACTTTGGCACCCATTGCCGGTTGATCACAGGGGCTGTACTTGTTGAATGTGTTGTACAATAAGCTGAAATGAATAAATAAACATCATTAATTCCTGAATATCTTCTATCTAAATAGAACGAGAGATCCTGAAGGATCTTGGCGCCCACCATCGTCCGATAATTGTAAGCTAATGACTAGAGGATCTTTTTGTCCATTGTTACTAAGAACAAACGATTGATTTGTAATTTTGTTTACAGAATTTCGAATCTGAGCGAAAAGGATCAGAAAAGGCCACTGAAAAACACCAAGATATAATCTAAGTTTCAGGAGTTTCAAAATTTCTAGAAACTGTACTTATGTCGGTTGTTATAATACAAGAGAAATGAGCAAAGTTAGTCTGAAAGTGAATGTACATGTATGGAGGATTCTTCGCCTTTGTTTCGTAGTATTTTTATTTATTTATTTTTTTGAACGTGTCATCATTGGGTACTGGAAGCGAAGACCAATCTCTTTGACACTTTGGCATGAGCTATGAAACATACTTAAGATTTGATAATTAAGAACGAATGCTAATTCTGTTCGATCTGTTTATCAGGCTAGTTTGAGATATCTCTTTTAAGATACCATGCTCGAAAATAGTAAGATGGTACACTACTTAATACTGAAGAGATCTGGTCCGCCCAGTACTGTTGAAACTTCGAAAGTGCCTGAATCCTAATTATCTCTCTTGGATCGAAACATGCAGCAGTCTACAGTTGTCGAGTTGTGACGTCGTTGAGTCACAAGAGTCACGTCCCTTCATGTAG
>JAVTVY010041383.1:0-17945 GCA_036873755.1 Hanleya hanleyi | reverse complement strand
TGATTTCACGTGTTAGGGATGGTTAGCAAGTAATGCCGAAGATAGATCAACATGCGATTAATGATTTCACGTGTTAGGGATGGTGAGCAAGTAATGCCGAAGATAGATCAACATGCGATTAATGATTTCACGTGTTAGGGATGGTGAGCAAGTAATGCCGAAGATAGATCAACATGCGATTAATGATTTCACGTGTTAGGGATGGTTAGCAAGTAATGCCGAAGATAGATCAACATGCGATTAATGATTTCACGTGTTAGGGATGGTTAGCAAGTAATGCCGAAGATAGATCAACATGCGATTAATGATTTCACGTGTTAGGTATGGTTAGCAAGTAATTCCGAAGATAGATCAACATGCGATTAATGATTTCACGTGTTAGGGATGGTTAGCAAGTAATGCCGAAGATAGATCAACATGCGATTAATGATTTCACGTGTTAGGTATGGTTAGCAAGTAATGCCGAAGATAGATCAACATGCGATTAATGATTTCACGTGTTAGGTATGGCGAAGCAAGTAATGCCGAAGATAGATCAACATGCGATTAATGATTTCACGTGTTAGGTATGGTTAGCAAGTAATTCCGAAGATAGATCAACATGCGATTAATGATTTCACGTGTTAGGTATGGTTAGCAAGTAATTCCGAAGATAGATCAACATGCGATTAATGATTTCACGTGTAAGGGATGGTTAGCAAGTAATGCCGAAGATAGATCAACATGCGATTAATGATTTCACGTGTAAGGGATGGTTAGCAAGTAATGCCGAAGATAGATCAAAATGCGATTAATGATTTCACGTGTTAGGGATGGTTAGCAAGTAATGCCGAAGATAGATCAAAATGCGATTAATGATTTCACGTGTAAGGGATGGTTAGCAAGTAATGCCGAAGATAGATCAAAATGCGATTAATGATTTCACGTGTAAGGGATGGTTAGCAAGTAATGCCGAAGATAGATCAACATGCGATTAATGATTTCACGTGTTAGGTATGGTTAGCAAGTAATGCCGAAGATAGATCAACATGCGATTAATGATTTCACGTGTTAGGGATGGTTAGCAAGTAATGCCGAAGATAGATCAACATGCGATTAAATAGCAAGTGATCAAAACATAACACGAATAATTCTCTTTTGTAATATTACAAGTAGTTTGATGTGAGCTGGAAATATGCTACCCCATACTAAATTACAATTAGATATGTAAGAATAGAACGAAATGTAGAACAGCATAATCTAGGTTTTCCTGTTGAAGCAGTTCCGCACTGCATTGTTGACACCGATATTTCTCAAAATTCAACATAGTTCGTCAATATGTGTTGCCATTTTAATATATCGTTAAAATACACTGTGAGGAATGTAAACTATAAACAGATTAAATTTCGACCTCAAATATTGAAACTTGAGGGATATTCACATTTGGCGATCTATTTGGTTTAAATAATATCATTTGTTTTTCAACTTTAATGGAAGTTTGTTGCCAGCTAAAAGCTCCTGTGGCATAATTTCCGCATGTGTAATATAATCGACATCGGATAAACCAGCACACGTATGTAAAAATATTAATGTCTAGGAATGATGTGATGTTTGTAATGTCATATTGAAAACGGTATGGTGCCTAGTGTCGATCCTTTAGGCAAACCGTATTGATAGTATTGAAAAAAGATAATATTCTGCGAACCTGTGCCGATTCCTCGTCATCACATCGTCACCAAAACCTTGACTCGAACCTGCGTCCATTCTGCGTCTTCATACCGTCTGCAAATCATGCGATTGACCCTGAGCCTTTTCATTGCCGTTCTGGCCTGTGCTAAGATAATGAGTACCCGCGCTTGAACCTGAACCTGTGGTCATTTGAGAACGCCTTGATGACATCACAACGTGGGCTGAAAACTGGGACAATTTCTCATCGTAATGACGTCGCTAAAAGCTGGGCTCGAAGGTGTGGGATCAAGATGTTATGTTGACGTCATCGTATTGTGAATTGTAGCAATTTAAGCGTTGAATGAGATGTATCGTCGTGTCTCTGTTAGGAGTCGATGTATCAGTGAGTTTCACCGCTTTTATACGATATTTAGATCAGAATTTAGAACCTGTGCTTGAACCCATACTCATATTCACGAGATCATGCTAACATGAAGAGTACCTGTGCTCAAACGTGAACCTGTGATCAATCAAAAACCTGGGCTGGAACCTGTGGTATTTTCTTATAATCATGATATAATTAAACGTGGGTTGCAAGGTGTGGCATCAATATGTCATAATGACGTCATCGTGTTATAATGTTTGAACCTGTGCTCATACCAATGAAACTAATAGAATGGGCACAGGTTCAAGTCTGACGTCATGATGATGTCAACTGACGTCATGTTACGTCATCGTGATGTCATGTTTGAACCTGTGTTCATATCACTAAAGCAAATGGAACCTGTGCTCATACCACTATAACTAATGGAATGAGCACAGGTTCAAGTGTGACGTCACGATGACGTCACACTTGAACCTGTGCTCATTCCATTAGTTATATACTACTGGGGGGCTTGTTTTTTCGTCGGGATATGACTGATATATTGTTGGAAGCGACGTTAAAACGTAGCTCATCCAAACTCACACCCGAGGTATATTACAGGCAGCGCTTCTGTTAATCGCTTTTCCTTGATTCGTCATGTTGTTTCTATTTTCTCGATTGAAAAACGATTGAAAATAAACGATATTGTCTTTTCAGAAAGAAACATTCTCTAGCGATTTATGTTATTTGCGAGGTAATGTTTTTTTTCTGAGGGGGGTCTGATTTATTTAGGGTACAGTGGGTGTATTTGTTGCTTTATGCTGCCTCAGTGAATTTAGAACTGTAATTGTGTTCATATATTCATCAGTATACTGGCGAATTTGCAATTGCCAAACCCAATTGTGTGGTATACGCATTTCGCTAGTTAAAATAAGCTCCAGGGCCAAAGGTTATATATGAACGGACTATTGACACAAGTCGCAAATCAATAATCCTCGATCGTTTATTCAAGCGCACCACGCCAGGAAAGTAATTTTCTCGAGCTTCATGAGAAAATTTGACTAAAATCCTGCCGATTGAATGACGAACGGTATCCACAGCAGATACCGTCATATTGAATTATTCGAAATATTGAATTAGTTTTGATAGCACTTGTTATAGTTATAATTGGTAAAATATATGCAGAAGAACCAAAAGCCCATAATTAAAACGTCTGTCGACGTTCTTTTAACCTATAATTTCTCTGTTATAACACGTTTTTCTATGCAGAATTGAAGACAATTTACTTCCTTTACATACGTAAAAGCAAGATGTTTTGCTCTCGTATAAAATGCCACATGCACATCACTGAATGATATACCTGTATGGTGCGGATGATCTTGAAATATCACTCTTTCGTGATAAAAAATTTTTTAATATGCTGTGATAAAATGCTAATTTATGATGACCCCTAATTGCGACTTGATTTTGCAAATCGGCTCAATATATGATAGGCTATCACACCCAAAAGTTTCAACTTGTCTAGTCAGTCAGGGTTCATTTGTACAACGGTGTAAAATATATATACAGAGAGGATGTCATTTCACGGAGTATACCCGAACCAGACAGGGTTAAATATGAACGTTTTACCCGAATTCTATAAGGTGCCAACAATTTTTTTCTCGTTCTTCGGGTCCCCCGAATACATCTAGATATAAGTGGCTTATACTTTAATGGGCCTGACCAGAAACATGTCCGGTAATAACAACAATAGCAAAGTTTTCAAGGGGAAATTTTGAATATCTTCAGATAAACAAATATCAACCTGAAACTTGATTGTATTATTAGGGCTTTCCTGATGTAGTATTATGCAAAAGTAAATTCTAATTTAAATAAAAAGGCACTCGAAATCATTTTTGAAGTTCGTCAATTTTAGGTGCTCAAAATGTCATTTCAGACGAAGACCCTCAAAAAAATTTCAGTAGCATTTAAGGACTAGTAATGGTCTGTTTGTGATTATTTTCAAGGATTTCAGTTCTGAAGTTATTACGGTGATATTGGATATGGAAAAATGATATGATCAACTTTTATTTTTCTGAGTTGGATGGGCGTACCCTTGGACATTATCTCAAACAGGCGATCATATAGGAGCAAAATCAAAACAAAGGTAAACTATGTCAATAGTGTGTTATTCTTGTGTACCAAAAGTGTTCTCGTGTGTCCAAAGTGTGTTCTCGTGTACCAATAGTGTGTTTTCGTGAACCATAATGCATAATTATAATCAAGCAATTTCTTCATTAATATTTTAGTGAGATTTTGTTTGTTTGTTTTTTTTAGGAATATAGCGAATGTCTCGAAACCGTTTCATGGTTCTCTAAATTTACCACCCCAATCCCTTTACCCATGCAGTCAGAACATACTCACCGTATGTGCTTCACTAAATTTACGGAGGAAGAGAGTGCATTCTGAGTGGTAATTTTTTTTCACTAAAATTTAAGAACAGACTGAGTCATAACCACGCTAGGCGTCCATCATTAAGCGGCTGCAGCAACATAGCTTCTCTGCGTTGTTAAATCCCACATATCTATTTTGGTGATGGGTGGGGGCTTTATATTACAGGGGTATTCAAAGAAGGATCATTATACTTTAACTCAGGAAATCTTTGGGCATATTATTGCTGTGTCGGTCAATTTTCTCTGTTCTATTTTGGCTTATTGGATTGCAGGTTGTATGTACCGGTAGTAGGTAAGGTATACCTTACTTGAGAAAACCTCAATTCTCTCTTTTTCTCACTCTCTAATCATGCTAGCTGTGGATTATTCGTGTTTCAGGAAGTTGTTTTGGGATCGCTTATAGCTACCGGTTTAGTGCTTGGTTTAAAGTAATATTCCGTGTATACATGTACAGGCCTACAAATCTCCAAGTAAATTAAAATTCCACAGAGCCTGGTATATATTTACATGTTGCCATTCCCATAGAAAATACACCCAAGACATGTGGATGCTCCGAGTCAAAAGTGACGTATAAAGCAGCGTTAATCGGTTGAAGTTAATGATATTCCGATGTATAGATACATTAAATCAATTTTGTAGAATGGACATTTACCGATACGGTACTCAAATTCCATACATGATCAATTTGACAAATGATCACACGTTTAATTATCCTGACAGGTTAAATCTATATTGTCGTGATGAATAACTGAAAAAGATGCAGTAGTATCGGTTGAGATCATAGGGGCCTGTTTTTTGTTTGTTTGTTTGTTGTTGTTTTTTTTAGGTATATAGCGAATGTCTCGAAACCGTTTCATAGTTCTCTAAATTTACCACCCCATTCCCTTTACCCATGCAGTCAGAGCATACTCACCTTATGTGCTTCACTAAATTTATGCAAGACAGAAACAATATTTTAGCAAGTTTCTATTAAACTTGAGTGATCGGTTAGTTGAAAAAGAGAAAATGTCAGACAGGGGAGGAATAAGGGAGATAACTCGACCAATATTTTCTGTTACCCATATTATATTGTAGGTGGGGTTGACAGTTCGTGAGTAATTTAGATAATTACTACATCTTTTTGCTAAAATAAAATAAACTAAATTAAGCAGAATAAAGGACTAATACGATTTTGAAAGAAAGTTTGTTTTGTGCGCTAAAACATGTTGTAATTAAGTTTCTAGCACATCCACATTACCAACATAGACACCTGTTGATATATATGTATATAATGTATATATAAACGTTGAAGAACAAATTTTTGTAAGATCATACTTTTAGGGATCATTTCTATAGTATGCATTCAGGGGACGTCGCTATATTGTCTGTCTGTGTCATATGTAAATTACACAATGTATATTTCTAATTGTTTGATTGCTTCGTGCAATAAATTTATCAAAAAATCGAAAAAAATCCAGGGGACAATATAGATATTTTGTTTCTACAAGAATGTTACATAACAAATATTTCCGATGCCAAAGATTGGGAGAGAAAATTTAATCGGGTATGGGATTGCAAAGCATTCTGGAGTTTCGGATCAAATCGCAGTTGTGGGGTGGGAATAATAATTTCAAATTCTTTATACGTAAATTTTGGCGGATTTCACTTTGATTTTGAGGGACGTTTTATCTATGTTGATGTTGCTGTTAATAATAAGCCGTTGCGCTTAATTTGTTGTTATGCCCCTAATGATGTAGTTGATAGACGAGAATTTTTTTACTACATTGTTCCATATTTTGTTTGCAATCGTCCTATTATCATGGGAGGGGATTTCAATTGTGTGGAGAACTTAGATTTAGATAAACTAGGTGGGAATCCAAACCAAGGGTCCGCTGGGGCGGAAGTCTTGAAATCGCATTGTAAAGACTTTGACTTGGTCGATATATTCAGGGTTCTTTATCCAGAGAAACGTTCTTATACATGGTATGGTAATAACGTTGCATGTCGTCTCGACCGGTTTTATATTTCTGCTAACTTGAAAGCTTTAGCTGAGAGTTCTTTTGTATCCCCATCCACATTTTCGAACCATGATCATGTCATTGTAGAATTTAATTCCATTGACTCTGACGTAACATTTGGGCCAGGATATTGGAAATTCAATTCTGCTCTCCTTAAAGATCCAATATTTCATGATGCTATACTTGTTTTGGTCAATAATGAATTACGAAATGCTAATGGGAATATTTCTTTGGAGTGGTGGGATCAATTAAAAGTTAAAATAAAAGAGTGTTCAACATTATTTGGAAAAGCTTTTGCAAGAAAAAGAAGGGAGGTGATAGATGGGTTACAAAAAAAGTTTAGGGAATTGCAAGTAGCAGAGAGACAAACTCCAGGGCAATATATAGAACAAATTACAGATTTGAAAAAGCAACTTAAAGAGATACATATGAAATCTTTCCAAGGGGCAAAAATTCGTTCAAAAGCCAAACTGTTGGACAACCAAGAGAAGCCAACTAAATTCTTTTTTCATAGGGAACATGTTAGGGCAAAAAAAAAAGGTATACGACTATTGCAAACTGACAATGGTCCCGTAACTTCTCAAGACGACATTATGTTAGAGTGTACAAACTTTTACAAAAAACTGTTGTCAGATGAACCTATCGATCCCGTGTTGTGCGACTTTTTCCTGAGAGACGTTCCTAATCTGTGTGAAGCGGAGCGCTTTTCATGTGAGGGCCCCATAACTAGGGATGAAATATATGCTGCATTAACAGGTATGAAAAATGATAGATCGCCTGGGAATGACGGTATACCTAAGGAATTCTACCTTCATTTCTTTTCTCTCTTTGGTGATATTTTAGTGAAAGTCAGTAATTTAGCATTTGACCTTGATTGTTTGTCCGAAACACAGCGCCTTAGTTATATATCACTTTTATGTAAAGATACTTCTAAATCCGATAATTTGAAATTTTGGAGACCCATTTCGTTACTAAACGTAGATTACAAAACTATTTCTAAAGTTTTGACCAATCGTTTATTACTTGTTATGTCTTCCCTTGTACATCAAGATCAAACTTGCTCTGTACCTGGACGATCAATACTAGACAATATTCACTTGTTGCGTTCCATATCAGATTATGTTGACCAAAAAGATATTGCTGCAGCATTTATTTCCCTTGATCAAGAAAAAGCATTTGATCGGGTGAACCATACATATATGTTTAAAACTTTAAAAGCTTTTGGGTTTGGGCCCTCCTTTTTACGTTGGGTCCAGCTTTTATATTACAATATTTATAGCGCAGTCATTGTTAATGGTCACATTTCTGACCCATTTAGAATTTCCCGCAGTGTAAGGCAAGGCTGTGGATTGTCTCCCTTGCTATATATTCTCTGCTTAGAGCCATTTGCAATACAAGTCAGGAAAGATACTGAAATTGTCGGGGTAAAGCTACCTGGTTCCTCACTTGAGGCAAAAATATCGCTTTATGCCGACGACAGCACGGGCATTTGCTGTTCCGAACGTTCTATATCTAAGCTTTTATATTGGTGTGAAGTATTTGCTAAAGCCTCGGGCTCAAAATTGAACCTGTTAAAAACTAAAGGTGTCTTTCTAGGTAAATGGAAAACAAGATCAGACCATCCTTTCGGAATATCCTGGATAGACAATGCAAAAATTTTAGGCGTCTTTTTGGGAGGAGACGTAAATTCTTCAAATTGGGGTCCCATTTTGCTCAAGTTAATTAAATCATTGAATTTATGGAAATTTAGAGGGCTTAGTTTATACGGGAAAAGTTCTGTCTTGAAGTCGGTTGCATTAAGTAAGTTAGTTTATGTGGCCACAGTTCTTGATATTCCAAAAGAATACATAAAGAAATTTGAAAAAGAAATGTTCTCCTTTTTGTGGAATAACCGAAATTATGAACCGGTTGCTAGAAATTCTCTGTATGCTGACTTTCTCAGCGGGGGATTATCTTTGGTCCATATACAAACTAAAGTCGATTCTCTTCGGATGCTTTTGCTCCACAAATTAATCAATAATTATGAAGCTAAATGGACTGTACTGGCGCGGTATTGGATCGGTTTATCTCTCCGTTTCATCAGACCAGATTTTGCTTCCATCACGGTGCCACATTCTACTGAAATACCCCCTTTTTATGACAATTTATTAAAACTGTTCAGACGATTTTCGGATTTATATCCTAATTTTGACTGGACTCAGCCATGTACGGCAAAGTTTTTCTACAATTTGCTTGTAAAGCACGTGTGTGTTGCGCCAAGAGTCTTGCGTGTTTTTCCCAGTATAGACTTCAAACCCGTATGGAAGAATATTTTAAATAAATGTCTAGATCCTGCCGTGCGTAATCTTGCGTTTAAATTAGGTCATGATGTCTTACCAGTCAACGCTGTTCTGTATAGATGGCATGTCACAAATAATCTCAAATGCCCCTTTTGTTCACAAATAGAAACCACAGAGCATCTTATGGTTTATTGTCAAAATGTTCGTGCTCTGTGGAATTTGGTATTTGGTTGGATATTTGATTTGTCTGGTATTACTTTACGATTAAGCAGTGCAATTATTCGTTTTGCTATATTTCCTAGGTTTCATGTGTCATATCACTTTGAAATAGCCCTAATTCTAGTGTCTGAGGCACGCCTTGTCATTTGGTTATGTAGGAACGAAACTGTGTTCCATAATAAACAAATCAATCCGGCATTTCTAATTGTTAGATTGCTGGGCCGTCTTCGGGTTCGTATTTTGGCAGATTTTGAACGCTTTTCTAGAACTACATTCATTAAATTTTGGTGTTCATCGCAAATATTTTGTCAAGTTGTACATGATAAAGTCATATTTTTATTTGATTAATCAGTATATAAATTTTGTATGTTTGTTTTCTGTATACAAGTAGCTAGTTTGCTTCGAATTATTATTTTCACTTTCACCGAGTCGTCTACAGCTGCACATTTCTGTTTGTGCTCTGTTGTCGTTTCCGGATTCTAATACTTAGATCATTATGGGCTCTGTGTTATTTTTATCTGGACCGGCCAACATTTGTGTTAGAGGCTATTTTTAGAATGCTTGTCGATTTCTGTACTGAATGATAGTCGATTTCAGTCAATCCTTGTTCGTTTCAGACATAAAGATGTTGCCGTAGTCTCTTTTGATAGGCTACTTCTTTACATGTACAAGCAGGGCTATACATATTTATTTTCTTCAACAATTACATTTGGTTCTTTATTGCAAACATAATCGTATAGTACAAATGTTGGCCATGCAGTATATTGAATCATTATATATTGATTGCAAATATTTTTTAACTGTACAGCAAACATGTATATAGAGCCTTTTTAATTATTTTTCATACGTTTCGCTATATTGTCTGTCTGTGTCATATGTAAATTACACAATGTATATTTCTAATTGTTTGATTGCTTCGTGCAATAAATTTATCAAAAAATCGAAAGAAAAAAAATCCAGGGGACGTCAGGTAAAACTGACTAGCCTCTCCACCACGAGGACGAGCTATAGCACTCTCTTCTGAGCGCGAAGCGGACCTTGGATGACACCTGCCCTACCGGTGTCTAATCCTCGGTCATTGATGAACGTTCCTCTCCTCCCTTTGTCGGGGAGACGGAGGAAGAGAGTGCATTCTGAGTGGTAATTTTTTTCTCACTAAAATATAAGAACAGACTGAGTCATAACCACACTAGGCGTCCATCATTAAGCGGCTGCAGCAACATAGCTTCTCTACGTTGTTAAATCCCACATATCTATTTTGGTGATGGGTGGGGGCTTTATATTACAGGGGTATTCAAAAGAAGGATCATTATACTTTAACTCAGGAAATTTTTGGGCATATTATTGCTGTGTCGGTCAATTTTCTCTGTTCTATTTTGGCTTATTGTATTGCAGGTTGTATGTACCGGTAGAAGGTAAGGTATACCTTACTTGAGAAAACCTCAATTCTCTCTTTCTCTCACTATCTAATCATGCTAGCTGTGGATTATTCGTCCTTCAGGAAGTTGTTTTGGGATCGCTTATAGCTAGCGGTTTAGTGCTTGGTTAAAAGTAATATTCCGTGTATACATGTGCAGGCCTACAAATCTCCAAGTAAATTAAAATTCCACAGAGCCTGGTAAATATTTACATGTTGCCATTCCCATGGAAAATACACCCAAGACATGTGGATGCTCCCAGTCAAAAGTGGCGTATAATGCAGCGTTAACCGGTTGAAGTTAATGATATTCCGATGTATAGATACATTAAATCAATTTTGTAGAATGGACATTTACCGATACGGTACTCAAATTCCATACATGATCAATTTGACAAATGATCAAACGTTTAATTATCCTGACAGGTTAAATTTATATTGTCGTGATGAATAACTGAAAAAGATGCAGTAGTATCGGTTGAGATCATAGGGGCCTGTTTTTTGTTTGTTTGTTTTTTTTGTTTTTTTTAGGTATATAGCGAATGTCAGTCTCGAAACCGTTTCATAGTTCTCTAAATTTACCACCCCAATCCCTTTACCCATGCAGTCAGAGCATACTCACCTTATGTGCTTCACTAAATTTATGCAAGACAGAAACAACATTTTAGCAAGTTTCTATCAAACTTGAGTGATCGGTTAGTTGAAAAAGAGAAAATGTCAGACAGGGGAGGAATAAGGGAGATAACTCGACCAATATTTTCTGTTACCCATATTATATTGTAAGTGGGGTTGACAGTTCGTGAGTAATTTAGATAATTACTACATCTTTTTGCTAAAATAAAATAAACTAAATTAAGCAGAATAAAGGACTAATACGATTTTGAAAGAAAGTTTTGTGCGCTAAAACATGTTGTAATTAAGTTTCTAGCACATCCACATTACCAACATAGACACCTGTTGATATATATGTATATAATGTATATATAAACGCTGAAGAACAAATTTTTGCAAGATCATACTTTTAGGGATCATTTCTATAGTATGCATCCAGGGGACGTCAGGTAAAACTGACTAGCCTCTCCACCACGAGGACGAGCTATAGCACTCTCTTCTGAGCGCGAAGCGGACCTTGGATGACACCTGCCCTACCGGTGTCTAATCCTCGGTCATTGATGAACGTTCCTCTCCTCCCTTTGTCGGGGAGACGGAGGAAGAGAGTGCATTCTGAGTGGTAATTTTTTTTTTCACTAAAATTTAAGAACAGACTGAGTCATAACCACACTAGGCGTCCATCATTAAGCGGCTGCAGCAACATAGCTTCTCTGCGCTGTTAAATCCCACATATCTATTTTGGTGATGGGTGGGGGCTTTATATTACAGGGGTATTCAAAGAAGGATCATTATACTTTAACTCAGGAAATCTTTGGGCATATTATTGCTGTGTCGGTCAATTTTCTCTGTTCTATTTTGGCTTATTGGATTGCAGGTTGTATGTACCGGTAGTAGGTAAGGTATACCTTACTTGAGAAAACCTCAATTCTCTCTTTCTCTCACTCTCTAATCATGCTAGCTGTGGATTATTCGTGTTTCAGGAAGTTGTTTTGGGATCGCTTATAGCTACCGGTTTAGTGCTTGGTTTAAAGTAATATTCCGTGTATACATGTACAGGCCTACAAATCTCCAAGTAAATTAAAATTCCACAGAGCCTGGTATATATTTACATGTTGCCATTCCCATAGAAAATACACCCAAGATATGTGGATGCTCCGAGTCAAAAGTGACGTATAAAGCAGCGTTAATCGGTTGAAGTTAATGATATTCCGATGTATAGATACATTAAATCAATTTTGTAGAATGGACATTTACCGATATGGTACTCAAATTCCATACATGATCAATTTGACAAATGATCAAACGTTTAATTATCCTGACAGGTTAAATCTATATTGTCGTGATGAATAACTGAAAAAGATGCAGTAGTATCGGTTGAGATCATAGGGGCCTGTTTTTTGTTTGTTTGTTTGGTTTTTTTTTAGGTATATAGCGAATGTCTCGAAACCGTTTCATAGTTCTCTAAATTTACCGCCCCAATCCCTGTACCCATGCAGTCAGAGCATACTCACCTTATGTGCTTCACTAAATTTATGCAAGACAGAAACAACATTTTAGCAAGTTTCTATCAAACTTGAGTGATCGGTTAGTTGAAAAAGAGAAAATGTCAGACAGGGGAGGAATAAGGGAGATAACTCGACCAATATTTTCTGTTACCCATATTATATTGTAAGTGGGGTTGACAGTTCGTGAGTAATTTAGATAATTACTACATCTTTTTGCTAAAATAAAATAAACTAAATTAAGCAGAATAAAGGACTAATACGATTTTGAAAGAAAGTTTTGTGCGCTAAAACATGTTGTAATTAAGTTTCTAGCACATCCACATTACCAACATACACACCTGTTGATATATATGTATATAATGTATATATAAACGCTGAAGAACAAATTTTTGTAAGATCATACTTTTAGGGATCATTTCTATAGTATGCATCCAGGGGACGTCAGGTAAAACTGACTAGCCTCTCCACCACGAGGACGAGCTATAGCACTCTCTTCTGAGCGCGAAGCGGACCTTGGATGACACCTGCCCTACCGGTGTCTAATCCTCGGTCATTGATGAACGTTCCTCTCCTCCCTTTGTCGGGGAGACGGAGGAAGAGAGTGCATTCTGAGTGGTACTTTTTTTTCGCTAAAATTTAGGGACAGGCTGAGTCATAACCACATTAGGCGTCCATCATTAAGCAGCAGCAGCAACATAGCTTCTCTGCGTTGTTAAATCCCACATACCTATTTTGGTGGGGGGCTTTATAGTACAGGGGTATTCAAAAGAAGGGCCATTATACTTTAACTCAGGAAATCTTTGGGCATATTATTTCTGTGTCGGTCAATTTTCTCTGTTCTATTTTGGCTTATTGTATAATGTATGTACCGGTAGTAGATAAGGTACCTTACTTGCGAAAACCTCAACTCTCTCTCTCTCTCTCTCTCTCTCTCTCTCTCTCTCTCACCATGCTAGCTGTGGATTATTCGTGTTTCAGGAAGTTGTTTTGGGATTGCTTATAGCTAGCGGTTTAGTGCTTGGTTAAAAGTAATATTCCGTGTATACATGTACAGGCCTACAAATCTCCAAGTAAATTAAAATTCCACAGAGCCTGGTAAATATTTACATGTTGCCATTCCCATAGAAAATACACCCAAGACATGTGGATGCTCCCAGACAAAAGTGACGTATAAATTAAAGCAGCGTCAACTTGTTTCTTTCTATCAAAGGATTGAGTAATTTGATCAACGTAAGTGGTTAGATTTGTAGCTGTAGATCGCCCCTTTATAAATCCATGTTGGGCTGCAGTGATATACGGCTGAATAAAAGCATACACTTTTGCATGAACAACTTTTTCCAATATCTTAGAGAATAAAGGTAAAAGCGAAATTGGCCTATAGTTATTCACAACATCTTTTTTACCACTTTTAAATAATGGTACGACATTTGCGTGTTTAAAAAAGTCAGGGAAAACTCCGGTAGGCATGCTTTTTTGAAAGATAAGATAAAGGGGAAAAGCAAATGTGTCGCTGCTTTCGAGACAATGTTTTCTCCAAGGCGCGAGGGGGGGGGGGGCTGATTTAGGACACAGTGGGTGTATTTGTTGCTACGCTGCATGTCTCAGTGAACTGGGAACTATAGTACATGTATTCATCAGTACGCTGACGAAATTGCAATTGCCAAACTCGAGTTACCTATATATGTAAATGTGTAAAATAACTGTTCGTTAGTTAAAATAACCTCCAGGGTCAAAGTTTGGTTGGACTGTACGGACATATACTACTCGCTTGTACCGATAATCACCAATCGTTTTATATTTTTCTTGTCTGAAAAACTGTTAAGTTGTCTTTTCGCTGTTCATTAAAGCGCACCACTTGATCGTGATTCGTTCGTTTACTTCAAAAATGGAAAACAATTCCCTCGAGCTTACACGAGAAAATTTGACTAAAATCCCGTCGATTGAATCACGAATGATATCCACATCAGATACGATGATATTGAAAATATTGAATTTGTTTTGGTTGGACTTGTTATAGTTATCCTTCTCTACCAAAATATATGCGAAAGAACCAAAAGCCCGTATTAAAACGTCTATAGATGTTGTTTTACCGTATTTTCTCTGCAACACGGTTTTGTATGCAGAATTTAAAAAAATATATTTCCTTTACAAACGTAAGAGCAAGCGAGATTTTTCTCGTGTTAATGACACGCGCCACTGAATCATATACCTAAGGTGTTTGAGGCGCCTAGACATTATCCATTAATATCATTATTCGATGAAAAACTGAATTATTATGCTGTGATAAAACGTGGAATTATGATGACCCCTAGCTGAAAATATAGTCCAATATCTTTTCACTACTCTTGCTCCCTGACTATATGAGGTTGGTATTAACCTTATTTGATAAAGCACGGTCCTATCAAAATTGTGATCCGACTTGTTGCTAATAAAAGAGAACCTTCCAGTGATGGTATAAGGGAGGTAACCTATCCACCAGTTCCTTAAACACAAAAAGAACAAGCACAAGCATGCAAACATATTAATACCCCCTCCCCTCCCTCCCCCCCCTCCCCTTTCCCGACATCTTCGGATTAGTCGCACCATGCTGGTAAAGCAAAATATTAAAATAAAAATTACAATCTGTACACATCGTGCTCATTACCTTACAATATGTGTGCATTATAGCTAATGCGTTCTACTATTATACCAAATTATTATATTTATAACATTTCACATTGTGTCCGTTATACTACAGTCTGTATACATTGTGCCCATTATACTACAATCTGTATACATTGTGCCAATTATCCTACAATCTGTATACAGTGTGCACATTATACTACAATCTGTATACATTGTGCCCATTATACTACAATCTGTATACATTGTGCCCTATCCACCAGTTTCTGTTAATGAGATTGAAAGTTTGTGGTTAATTTTGATATAATAGATTTGTCAACAAAAAATAAACCATATTCTGCACAATTACTCTACTCAATTCACCTACCGATAAATACGAAAAGTATATCTGCATATAAAATCCATTCTCCCAACGTCAGAGTTTGTAACCTCCAAACCGTCGGTAAACAATATGTATATAATGTATATATAAACGCTGAAGAACAAATTTCAGTAAGATCATACTTTTAGGGATCATTTCTATAGTATTCATCCAGGGGACGTCAGGTAAAACTGACTAGCTTTGCACACTTTGTATTTCATTTTTCTTATGTGGATAATAAATTCGACGTTTTGAAAGATAAAAAAAACAAACTGACTAGCCTCTCCACCACGAGGACGAGCTAGAGCACTCTCTTCTGAGCGCGAAGCGGACCTTGGATGACACCTGCCCTACCGGTGTCTAATCCTCGGTCATTGATGAACGTTCCTCTCCTCCTTTTGTCGGGGAGACGGAGGAAGAGAGTGCATTCTGAGTGGTACTCGGATAGCTTCTCTGTGTTGTTTAATCCCACATACCTATTTTGGTGATGGGTGGGGGCTTTATATTACAGGGGTATTCAAAAGAAGGGCCATTATAGTAGTAGGGAGCGAGCAGATCCGGCCTTATTTTCCAGGGAGGTAACTCTTGGTTCCCCTTTTTCTGCCAGGGGGCGCCACCAGTCCCGTATGACGTCACTTCCGGTCTGGGTGAATGGAGCGTGACCTTGCCGTATGACGTCACTTCCGGTCTGGGTGAATGGGGCGTGACCTGTGAGCATGATAGGATATGTACTGACCTGTCTGTGGGGACTCAATGTCGTTCATCTCCGTGTCTTTTCGGTGAGAGGAGCATGTACTGGGGGTTTTCCCACAATGTCGTTCACCTCCGTGTCTCTTCGGTCAGGTCCGTATCTTTTCGGTGGGGTCCGTGGGAACATGATAGAAGATGTACTGACTTGTCTGTGGGCATTCGCGACTGCTCGGCTTATTCCGTGAAGTCATAATACCTCGAGTATTAATGGTGGAAGGATTTTACAGCTCTCAGCTGTAAACCGTGATCCGCCGCACGTGAGGCACATCACATGCTGTAGGATGTGTTTCCCCTCACATAGTCCTCGTTTGTATTTCTCTCTTATCGGGAGATAAAATATGTATCCAAATGAAATGGACATTCCCTTGATTCTACCCGGGAAGAATCTCTTCTAATTTGAGGTATTTCTCTCGGTTTTTCTTCTTGAGCTAATCTCCATCAGTGTCCATGGTAACGGAAGTCATACAGCTGGCATGCGTCGTTCGGAGTTTCCGCGTGATATTATTCTTTCAATATGGATGCCAAATGGATTCCTACCAGTGCGGATCGAGGTTCTAATGTCCTACATTGTCCGAGATTGTGTCGAGTGGTCTGTGGGTTTATCCCACAATGTCGTTCACCTCCGTGTGTCTTCGGTCAGGTCCGTGTCTTTTCGGTGAGGTCCGTGAAGATGTGACAGAGGTGTGCGAAGAGACACGGAGATCACCGAAAAGACCGGAATGTCACCACCGAAGAGTTACGGAGGTGACCGAAAAGACACGGAGGTGACCGAAGACACACGGCGGTCACCGAAAACACCCGAATGTCATCACCGAAGAGTTACGGACGTGACCGAAAAGACACGGAGGTGACCGAAGACACACGGCGGTCACCGAAAAGACCCGAATCGCATCACCGAAGTCACGGAGGTGACCGGAAAGACACGGAGGTCACCGAAGACACACGGAGGTTACCGAAAAGACCCGAATGTCACGAAAAAACGTATAAAAGTGGAAATTTTTAGGGGTATTGCTGCATTCATTGGCCTGCCGAACGGAGCTACCTCACCAGCCTGCCTGACCAGCCTACCTGACCAGCCTGAACCACTCGGACGACAGGAGGAATCACCGGGACTTGCCTCACTGCAGCATGAGACGTGGAGAAGATTTTCCAGGGGATCCAGGAGCGCCTCCGGCTGAAGTCTTGCCCGAAGACGAGCGTGTGAGTGAGATTTATCGACGTCACTGGACCACCATACGCCATTGTTTTCACCGTCACCGTCGTTTATTGGACTTGTATAACTTTCGACTGCAGGACCTCACGTATCTTTCTACTTACGCCGAGAACATTTTCACAGACCAGGTGACAGCGTTCAAGTTGAATATCACATTCGGCTACATTTTACGGCACAAAGAGACGGACCAGTTGCGGTATTTTTATCCCAGCAATAATACCTATGTGTTTGACCAGCCGTTCACGGTGACTGATGCAATTTCTCTGGAGCCACTCATCGACCAACTGACTACGTTGGACCCATTGGAATGGGCCCGGTTGCAACGTCCCAATACCAAATGGCTTGTGGAAATGGTGACGAACGTCACATTTTTCGTCACCAAAATGAGAGATCACCCTATCGGTGCTCCTGTCATTCTTCCACCTTGGCTGCTTCATCGAAACGGACTGTATGCATTAACGGGAGGCAAAAATGGACCCTACAAAGACCGGAAATTTCTGTTTCGGTGTTTGGCCGTGCATCTGGAC